>SJYC01129478.1:0-16042 GCA_006408675.1 Madoqua kirkii | reverse complement strand
GGTGGGATGATTTGGGAGAATGGCACTGAAACATGTATACTATCATATAAGAAACGAAGCACCAGTCTATGTTCAATACAGGATACAGGATGCTTGGGGCTGGTGTATAGGATGATCCGGGGAGATGGTGTGGGGTGGGAGGTGGGAGGGGGCTTCAGCATTGGGAGATCATGTACACCTGTGGCTGATTCATGTTAATGTATGGCAAAACCAATACAGTATTGTAAAGTAGAATAAAATATTAAAAAATAAAATAAAATAAAATGTTAATATAAAAATGAAAAAAACAAAAACAAAAACAAATTAAATATTATTAAAGTAAGCAAAGCCTCATGTTACTTATATCCAACTTGCTATTTGGACAATTTCTATAGTGAAGGGGAAAAAAAAGTTATCTCTTCACAATGATAACTGAGTTCTAGATCTTTGATTTGTTGTTAAGTCACTGTACCAGCATAGAGGCATCTAGGCCAAGCTTGTCCATAGTTTCTCTCCTAGTTGCTTTACACATGCTGTCTAGTTCCTCCTTCAAAATCTACACTTGTGCCCTAAGAGACTGGCTCTATTTTATTAAAAATAAGACAAAGCTAATAATTTCTAACTAGAAATCACTGCTATTTCTTTTTCAAACTTTGAGGGAAGCATATTATTCATCCTTCCACAATTTGCAAGGAGAAAGTCCATGATTTAAGAGAACAGTACTTGTAGGCAATCTTTTAAAGTCTTTATATAATATTATACTTAGTATGCTTTGGTCCTTGTGTGCCCAAAACACCAGAAACAGAAATAATTTCACCAAAGATAATTTTGCCAGAAGTACAAGTAATTTCTAGAAGCCATTCAGATGTTATTTTCTTACAGAAAACCTAGTCAAAATAAAGTAAACTGCTGAAGGCATCAACACAAAAAGGCATAAGTCAGTTCAAAGAGGTAGTGAGCCTAGACTAAAATAAATCCAAGAATACTGCTACCAACCAGACTTACAGGCTTCTGGTCATGATGAGTGAAGTTGGTTTTATCCCAGGAGAAACAATACATAAAATAAAGATGGAGCTGGTAGGAGAGGTTGTGAACCATAAGAAAGACAAGAAATACAGTCAGTATGTTGAGATAGATCGTTTTTATATTCTGGTCTTAACTTACTATTTTTCTTTCCTTTCCTTTAGAAAATGCAGTGGTAGTGGGCTCATTGCACACTGTCTTTATTATCATAATGGAGGGGGAAGAAATAGATAATCTTAATTTGTAAACAGCTCAATTACAGAAATCTAACTCTCACTACATAGGAATAAGTTAATTCTTGCAATTAGTGTATGAACATCTATATTGGATTTTATGAAATTTCAGTTCTGGGTTTTGTTTAGTTTGCTTGCATGCCCAATCAAGGATACTATTTAGAATGTAGATGCCTATGGTACCTTCAATAGTGATGACGTAATATTGAATCCTTTTGGCCAATGAAAAACATACTATTGAGAAACAGATGTATACTGCTTATTGAACAGACCAAGTTCTCTCTTACTTACACAGCTGCTCAGCAGTTAGGTGGGGTCATGTGACCAATTATGGCCAATAGGTTGTGATCAGAAGTGACTTGGGACAGCAGGTGTACACCCAGGACTTTAAAGATGATGTCATTCATACCAATGAAAGAGAAGAAACTCATGGATTTTTAAACTCAAGTCAAAACAGGGGAGCTGCTAAACTGGATACTGATGCAGGATTCTACCTCTATTGGAACTGGCACTGTTGGAACATTTCAAATACCAGTATTACAAATATGTCAATTATTTTAGTATTTTAGGGGGCATTTTAGGGGGGAGGGGTTCTAAGGTGCTGGCAGTTTACATATTTTATCAGCTGACTTTCTCACAAGGAACTCAAATGTGAATGGTTATGCAAGTACCACCAAAGAGAAAAGGAGTAGAGAGAACTCCTTGGGATTCCTGACCATGATCTTCACTGCACTGGCACCCTCCTTGAGGAACAAGATCATTAGAGAATCCTTCCACATCCTAAGTGAGAATTAATATCCTCCAAAAGATCACTGGTATGTGTTTAAAAAAAAAAAGTGAACTGTGTCATCACCCAGCCAAAGTCTACAACATTCACAAGGAACTCAAATGTGAATGGTTATGCAAGTACCACCAAAGAGAAAAGGAGTAGAGAGAACTCCTTGGGATTCCTGACCATGATCTTCACTGCACTGGCACCCTCCTTGAGGAACAAGATCATTAGAGAATCCTTCCACATCCTAAGTGAGAATTAATATCCTCCAAAAGATCACTGGTATGTGTTTAAAAAAAAAAAGTGAACTGTGTCATCACCCAGCCAAAGTCTACAACAATGAAGATGAGTTTCTCTATGCCTGTCTTGCCCCACTGAGGCAAGCCTGGAAATCAGAAGTTGATATGCTAAGGTCTCAAGATAGAGGAGAACCACATGAACCCCAGAAGCCATTAACTGAACAGAAAGTAAGTATCAACAAGATGAAAGGATTTGTTCATTTCCAAAGCCTATTTTAGCTTTTTCTGTATGTCATGGAGCCCTGAGACAATGACCTGTGAACCTCTTCTCAGAATCCTGCGTTTAAATACATAAAATAAAACCATAGGATTGTAAAGAAAACTAAAGTGTTTTTTAACTGAGCTACAGCAATGCATACTTCTATAAGTAACAACACGTTCATCAGCCAGATGAATTGCAGCAACTGTAATTTACCAACTACTAGAATTTCAGAGTAGTGAGGATCATGTTATTTCAAGTTATCTGTGATATTTGCAACAGGTTATGGAATATCTTTGATTTGTTTTGGTAACAAAGTCCCAGGTGCTGCTATGCTATTAGGACTTGTTGTTTACATCACAACGAAAAAGAAATGCTAAATTTCCTTTATAGGTTTGTGTTATAATTTATTTCTCATCAAGTTCATGGGCAGAGCCCAAAATAAAACCTATAGGTGTTCCCCTCTCCTAACTAAGAGAACCACACCACAGGCTCCCAGGCCCTCAGGGGTGTGCTCCCAGGCCCTCCCAAGAGCAGCACCATGTGGGGCATATCCCTCTGTGGCTTCTCTTCTGCCACTGTGTTTCTGCATTTGTGTTCACACCAACTGTTTTCACACAATTCCAGCTAAGAGTGTCATTCAGGTTGTTAGAATGCAATGTTATGGATGCTTAGGTGCCTTTAAGTCAACGGTGAAGAAAATCACAAGAATCAGCCCATAACAAAGGACTGGCAAGTTTATTGATATCATCAACATCACCCAGTCCAGGGAAAACTGACCAAGAGTTACACAAAAGCAGCTGGTAAAACACTCTGTCTGGTAGCTTGTAATAACTTCAAGAGACATGAAGGCACCTGGAGATGCATAATACAGGATGCTGGGGTCAGCTAATTAGGATGCTGTCCAGTCTTGAGCTGGTCAGCCCTACTTCCAGGAACGTGTGCCTCAAGGGCACTGGGGAGTCAGTTCTGTTTAATAAACCTATGAAGGCTGGGTAAAATGAGACTGAAATAATTCATGCTTTTAAAGGTACTCCTGCATCTATAAGTTGCAAAGAAGCCAGAATATTCAATGCACATTCACATAAACCATTATTGTTCTTTCTTTGACACCTTATTCAAGAGTATATAACACAGTAGTCAACTGAGCTGTAGAGCTCTCAGTCCTGACAGTTGAGATAAGGGATCAGAACATCAAGAAAGTATTTGAAATCAAGTAATTAACTATGCAGGCAAAACTGAAGAACCAAGAAGATGACGCTTGGGAATCCATCCTCTTTCACATTTCACCTACCAGGAACTAGTATAGTGTGGCCAATGTGCCACTGGATCAAAAGTCAGGAGACTGGACTTTTAATCCAGACCCCATGACCAATTAATTACCTGAGCAAATGTGAGCAAGAAGCCACATTTCTCCAAGCTTCAGATTCCCCTTCTTCTAAATGGAAGAAATTAACTTCAAAGGCACCTTCCCACACAAAAATAAAGATTTGGTAACTTTTGGAATCTCAGGAATACTGAAAATAATATACAGTATTATTATTATAATCAGATACATATTTAAACTGAGTGTCTATTAAAGCCAAGTGTTCCCTCTATTAAAACCAAGTGTCCCATTTCAAAGGGTGAGAAAATGAAGAGAAGAAATGAGTGGTTTCTGTGTATGAACCTCCGTGGTGTGCCAGGCAATGTATGAGGTCCTGTACTTATATCAGCTGAAAGCTTGTACTAGTCAATGTCTAGCTGCTAGTGACGATGTCTGCTGTCTCTGATAGCCTTCTCCATATTATACATAACTGCTGTTGTAATTGTCTTAGCTAGCTCCCTGAGCATGTCCTATTTAAGGGTCTACTTCCCCAGGGTTAGAATAATTGGGGAAAGTTTTCTGCAGAAAATGAGAATGCCTGAAGATCTATTGAAGGTTTGAAACCTAGTCTATGCTCACTTTTGGCCCCTTGACATTCCTCCTGCCCCTTTTTTGATGTCCCTGTACATCCTGTCGTTATTTTGATTATTTTCTCCCCAAGGGCTGACCTATTTACTAGAAGTTGAAGGCTCTTCAGGTAATCAGGAGAATGAGTCAAAGTTTAATGTCACTGACTCCAGGCTCTTTTCCAGGTGTTTTTTCTCCAGAACTGTATGATTCCAAATAGCCTCAGTTCTCATAACCATCACGTTAATTTCACCAGACTCTGAAGCTTCCTTGTTTTTCCTGGCTAAGGGTTTCCTTCCCTGCCCTTCCCTATTGTCCTTGCCAACCGCTTCTGGCTAGAATTATGGAAGTGAAAATTTACAACTAGAAAGAACTTTTAGACTTTTTCCCAGTCCACTAGCGCAGTAAGCAGATGCACGGCCTGTGTCCTTTCCTATGTCTACCCAAAGGCTTCCCAGGGCATTATGGAGCACAGAGTAGAGGCTAAAAATTGTTGGCCACATGAATGATCCACCAAGAGATGACTGCTGGCCAAGGCCCTGCGGCATGACAGCCAGCAGAAAGAACAATGCTCCCTCTTCATTCTCAGCATGGAACGGTAAAATCAGATTATTCTTCCTCAAGATTTACTGCAAAGCTAATAATCAATAGCCAATAGGCTGATTACTCTGACACTCAGCATTTTAGAAGAAAAAATAAGAAGTTTTCCCAAACACACGTGATCTAGGCATGGGGGACAGAACTAAAACTAAATTTCTACCTGGCTTTGAAACATAAATCTTAAGACCCCTCAGGTTAAAAATGACAGCTAGAGTCCTTTAATCTTGAAAATACTCTCTCCGTGGAAACCTTAAGGACAGGAAATCATTTAGGCAAAGCTTTTTTTTTCCCCCTTTTGAGGTAACTTCTAAGGAAAATCTAAGTATTGAGGAAAATGGGCTTCCATGCACAAATATACCATAGGAAGGCAGTCCATGTCAAATGATTTCATTGACCTGTAAATTGACCCTTAAATAAAGCTTTCCCAGTCAGGTTAAGCTGGCAAAGTCTGACTCACTTCATCTAAGAGACTCAATCTCAATTCCGTATACCGCCTCCATGATTAAGATTTTTATTAAGGTAGGATCAAGATTTATACTATTTTCACCCAAAGTCAGGGAATTTTGCAAGTTATAATTTTCAAGTACAACAGGCACCTAAAATGTGATGCTTCTAGCTACAAAAGGTTGGGAAAATTTGAGTTACCACATAATCTTAGACAATTAGACCTGGGAAGGTATCTAGTAAATTACAGAAGGAAATCAAAGCACAGAGAGGTAAAGCAATTAGCTCAAGGTCCCACAGGGCTTCCCCAGTGGTTGGGTGGTAAAGAATCCATGTACCAATGCAGGAGACATGGGTTCAACCCCTGGGTTGGGAAGATCCCCTGGAGAAAGAAACGGCAACTCATTCCAAACTTTCACCTGGGAAATTCCATGGACATAAGAGTCTGACACAGCTTAGTGACTAAACAACAAGGTCCTTCCAGATGTAGAATATGGTTTCCTACCCCCAAATTGCTAGATTACCCTTAACTCCCTACCATACCTATTCTTTACTATTCCAGGTTGGCTATATTTAATAATGATGATAATAATTATATTCAGCTAAAACAATCAAAATATTTTTAATAAGAATAAGGTGAGGGAATTTTGAAAATTCCTGACATCATTTATAGAAGCTGAGCCTATTAGCAGGCGTGAAATAGCTCACATATTTCAAAGGATAGGTCTAAAGCAGTTCAAACAAGTACCAAACATTAAGTCACTTTTACAACCACCCAAGTTCTAGGATGTACTGTCTGGGACATCAGCCAGGTTGGCAAACAAATCATCATAAAATGCAAAGGTATTAAGTGCCCTCTTGCCTTTGGCAGTACACTCAAAGCTATTCAAATATATTATAGTAAAACTAAAATATAGCTACCAAAGTCTCAGCCAACAAAGAAGGAGAGAAGTCTATGCATTTTTTTTTTTAGGTATTCCAACTTTTGTTCTATTTCCTTATGGAAGACAAACCTAGGAAGGAAAGGAGATGGTAGAGAAAGAAAAGGAGACTCAGACATAAGCTTCTAGAAAAAGTAGGCTGAGATGAAGAAATCTGAGGACATAAGTGTTAGCAGCTCTAAAACTTATAGCAACTTAGGTTCAAAAATGGGTCAATAAAAGCAAATTCTCTCAATTCTGAGTCAAATAAAATGGAAACGCTTGCCTCTCTTTCTGTCCGGGTGTATCTTTCCACTTCTCTTCCAGTCAACAATTGCTACCAATCTAAATCCAGGCCCAGAGATCAAGTGCATGGGACACACACTTTTGTACAGTAACCACTTGCAAGATCAAAGAGAACTTAATAGACTTTCAAGTATACGAAGAGTCTGTGTATAATGACAACAAACAAGACCAAGAAAAATTAAATTTAAGATGACATAGGAGAGCTTTTCCTAACACATTAGCAAGGACATCCAGAATATAGGATAGACAAATTCTATCTAGTCTTAGATATAGTATACAAGATAGAATTTAGCATTGTATTCTCAGGTTCTCTTTCCTTTTCTCTTTTTCCTAATCATGATGATAGCAATACTTTACATTAGCATTCATTTCCAGTTTTCAATTAATTTTATATCATCTTACTGCCTTCAGTAATGGGGGCAGGCATTTCCTATACGTGTCTACTTGGGACTCAGGAATGAACTAAACAAATGTTCTTCAACCACTGGGTCTGTTTAACATTTCCTACTGACTGAGATACAGTAAAGCCAGTCTCTCTGGCAACCCACTCCCATATTTTCCCATATTCTCTAGAAACAAGATTTATGCAGATAGCAAATACTAAGGCATTTATTAATGCTGAATCAATTAACTGCAATAAATCTAAGTCTCAAGCACCAGCTGAGATGGATTTGAATTTAACCTTTTTCACTGTATGATTTTCAAAACTTGGACAAGTCAATTTACTCTTTCTGAAGTAATTGCATTGAAATAGAACTCTAACCCTTAGCATAATACCTGGCACAACAAAGGTGCCCTTAAAACATGCTCTACTGTAAGTCATATTTACCAATAAAATGTCATCCTTGGAAGATATAGACCCATAAGTTGCTAAGAAAGCAAAAAATATCAGGCACAATCCTTGTGGCTTTTCTGGTAGAAAACAGGGAGTGACTAAAAGAAGCCTACACTTGGTTAAATTCTAGAGTTAAGCTTACAGAATAAATTTAAATTTGAACAATAAAGAAAGTGTAAATCATTTGTCTGACAAAGCTTTAGGATGTTGTTGGGAACTCGAGAGCTGCTATCCTTTATACATAAATCCTCTCTGAGACAACCGCTCATGATATGTCACTGGTGTAGCCTGACTTGTCCACAAATATGAATATAAAAATGCCCTTCAGTGAACGAAAGATAGTTGGAAAAGATGAGAGAAGTTCATGTGTCTTCCCAGGCAAAGCCAGAACTAAAGCACCAATTCACAAACCCCTACCTGGTCTAAAAGAAAAGTTATCTAAAGCATTAACTAAGAGGATAAGAAGCTACCATTGTAGCAGGCTTAAAGTGATCCACTTTCACTAGAGCTCAGTAGACTGGGGCCCTCATTGAAAATGCAAAATCTCCAGCTGGGGGTAAGAAGAAGAGAGAATGTTAAGATGCTCAGCTCTGAAGTGCCAAAACCAAAGGTCTCTGCATTCCACGGCTCAACCTCCTTCCTCCCCCCTGCCGCAGCCCTCCTTCCATTATTCTGGAACAGTTCCTTCCCAGTCCTACCATTTAGAGTCAGGGAGACTTGGGAAATGCTCCAGGATCCGCTGAGAGATAGAGAAATACACAAAGGATTCTCTCTTCCACAAAGCATTCTTTCACAGAGGCAGCAGAGTCTATTAAATACGTCCTCTTAATATGCATACATTTCTGTAAGCAGATTATGAGGACCATGAGTTCATGAAATGAGCCCCCACCCTCCCACAGAAAATGGGTTTAAAACCCACTGCAGGGAGGAGAAAAGGTGTTTGTGGCAAGGAGAAGATAAGGCTTAAAATTAGTGTCAGGGGATCTTCCCCTCCTTGGTAATTGCCAGCGGGAAAGAAGGTGTAGACAAAACCACCTAACAAGGCTGCTGTAACTCCAGGGTTGAGCTAGTTGGCATCCACACAATTCCTTTCCTACACCTGCCTTCTTGTGTTGCCACACCATGGGCCACAACACCTTCAGAGTATTCCTTCCTACGAGTAAGTCATAAGAAAGGTATAACAATTCCCTCTACAGTAATACATATGTTTCAAACTGCCCCTCAAATCTTTGGAAGTATAAATGTAACTAGTAATGAACTTCTCATATAGATCTGCATAAGCAACACAGGTCTATTTTTACATTTCACTGAACACTGTAGAGTACCTTCCAGTCTGTTCCAAGATTGTTAAATTGAGACAAGCAATGGAACAATTTGTTCTATTTCCATTTTTTTTTTAAGTGAATGGACTGAAATGTTAAATGTGAAAATTTGAATGTACATTTCTAAATTGCAACTTTTCTACTGAGTATTTGCACTATACTTTTGGAATCTTATTTAACAACAAAAAGAGGAAAACTAAAAACCAAAATACACATGATACATTTTTTCAGAATACAAAACATTATCAGTTCAGTTCAGTTGCTCAGTCACGTCAAGACTCTTTGTGACCCCATGAATCGTATGCAGCAGACCAGGCCTCCCTGTCCATCACCAACTCCCGGAGTTCACTCAGACTCACGTCCATCGAGTCAATGATGCCATCCTGCCATCTCATCCTCTGTCATCCCCTTCTCCTCCTGCCCCCAATCCCTTTCAGCATCAAGGTCTTTTCCAATGAGTCAACTCTTTGTATGAGGTGGCCAAAGTACTGGAGTTTCAGCTTTAGCATCATTCCTTCCAAAGAAATCCCAGGGCTGATCCCCTTCGGAATGAACTGGTTGGATCTCCTTGATATGTAAGTATAAAAAAATCTGCCTGCAATGTGGTAAACCCAGGTTCGATCCCTGGGTTGGGAAGATTCCCTGGAGAAGGAAATGGCTACCCACTCCAGCATTCTTGCCTGGAGAATTTCATGGACAGAGGAGCCTGGCAGGCTACAGTCCGTGGGATCACAAAGAGTCAGACATGACTGAGTGACTAACCACTTTCAAACCATTCATGGGCCATCACTGCTTAATGAATGATTACATTTTTCACCTCATTATTTCTTCAGAATTACTTCTTTCTTGGAGAATGAAATTGTTACACACAAAACAAATCTACCCATAGAATTAAATGGAATGTCCTTTTATTTACCTAGATCTATAAAAAGATAAAAGTCTTTCCCTACATATACATCAGTGTTTCTGATATGTAAATTGTTTAATAATTCACAAATGGATTTTAGAGACAGCTCACTTGATATAACAGCTCTGTGAAGTATTATTTGCTCCAGTGTTATAGATGAGGAAACAGAACCAGAGAGATTAAAGTCGAGCCCTGGGTCTTTCATTTATTCCTAACTGGAGGCCGGCTCTTGTTCTGGACACTATGCAGGATATTAAAGATTCAGAGAGAGCAGAGAATGTGTACCCATATGCAGGACACAAAGGCAAATACAAAGTTTAAAGAGGGCACAATGGGGCAGTACTCAACCCAAATTTAATTGTAGAAAAACAGACCACTTTCTAGAGAAGGCAATGCCAGGCTGAGTTCTCAAAGACAAACCCAGTATTCCAACCACCCAATGCCTTCCTTGACTTATCAGCCCTCCACACAGCTGACAAAACGTGTACTCAAAATGGTATTCGTTCCAGAAGACAACGGCACTGCGCACCCAGGAAGTCCCCGCCCAGTGCTCTCTTCTACAATCCTGTTAACTCTAGAGAAAAAGTGAGTTCTCCATAAAAATAAGCTAAAAAGGAGGGAATATACGTGTACCTACGGCTGATTCATGCTATGTCATGTTTTGACAGAAAACAACAAAATTCTATAAAGCAATTATCCTTCAATAAAAAAACAAATTAATTAATTAAACACACACACACACACACACAAACACCTACTATGTCTGTGTGACAGAGGATTTCAGACAAGAGGATGTCACCTCTTGGCGTGAGCAGGAAAGCTTATTCTCGTGAGATGAGCCTGGAGGGACTTGGAACCACGATCCATTTGTTTAGTCACTCAGGAGGGACTTGGAACCACGATCCATTTGTTTAGTCACTCAGTCATGTCTGACTTTTTGTGACCCCATGGACTACAGCCCCCCCAGGATCCTCTGTCCATGGGGTTTTCCAGGCAAGAGTACTGGAGTATGTTGTCATTCCCTTTTCCAGGGATCTTTCGATCCAGGGGTCAAACCTGCATCTCCTGCTTGGCAGGCATATTCTTTATCACTGAGCCACCTAGGAGCCCTAGGATCCACTTAGTGTTGTCCAAATGCCTTGTATGGACCCACGGAGAAAGGCTGGGAAAGGGGACATGGAGGTCAGATTTGCTGGTATAAAGTCTGTTCTAAGAAAATAATAGGAGAACCAAACTCCACGCTATCAGAAAAAAAGGCTGTCCTTCCCTGTTTTGTTGTTGTTTAGTCTGACTAGTTTGACTAAGTGATGCTGACTCTTTGTGACCTCCATGGACTGTAGCCCACCAGGCTCCTCTGGCCATGGGATTTCCCAGGCAAGAAAGAATGCTGGAGTGGATTGCAATTACCTTCTCCAGTTTGGAGGTCTCCTCCTCAAGTTATAAAATGCCCTTACCCCTTGAGCAACAAAGATTTCCAGCAACTTTCACTAAAGATAAAACATCCCCCCAATATAGGCTATTTATATTCCAGTTATAGCATATCTTCAATCCTCCTCTTTCTCCCAATGAAAAATGATACCCAAATGGAAAAAAAAATTTCATTTTTATTCTGAACTTTTCACAAACAGTCCCATTCTTTTTAAACTCATGGAGAAAAATGTAAGTTTGAGTTTCAAACCACTTTTAGTGAAGCAAGAAAACTAAGGAAACATCTTTTAAGGAAATCAAAAACAGTACATGATTTCAACACAAAAAAAGCTAGTGTCTCAATGTTCATTTTTACTAATAATGTTTTTAAAAAGGAAGGGGCAGTCTTTGAAGAAAAGTACCTCATTTTCCACTGCTTTGGGTTCTTATAGAGGACTCTGACATTCATGGCCTGCACATTTAGAGTTTGGGCCATTTCAAAGCACTCCCTGCCCAAGCCCTAAAACAGAGTAATAAATTTAAGGTATTATTAACATTCTAGTCATATCACACTGGTCTTTATGGACTATAAGATGGGTTTGATTATTTGCTTACACAAAGTTTTCTAGATTTCATCTTTTCATTTTACATGAGGACCTCAAAGGTTGAAGGTTTACTGAAAACAAATGAGCAGGAACTTTTGATCCTACATTTTAAAAGAAAAAATATTGGGTAGAGGGATAAATTGGGAATTAGGGGTCAACAGATACATAACTGTGTGTATGTAACAGATACATAATCTTTGACTGTGTGTATCACAATAAACTGTGGAAAATTCTGAAACAGATGGGCATACCACACCACCTGACCTGCCTCTTGAGAAACCTGTGTGCAGGTCAGGAGGCAACAGTTAGAACTGGACATGGAACAACAGACTGGTTCCAAATAGGAAAAGGAGTATGTCAAGGCTGTATACCGTCACCCTGCTTATTTAACTTATATGCAGAGTACATCATGAGAAACGCTACGCTGGAAGAAGCACAAACTGGAATCAAGATTGTCGAGAGAAATATCAGTAACTTCAGATATGCTGATGACACCACCCTTGTGGCAGAAAGCAAAGAAGAACTAAAGAGGCTCTTGATGAAAGTGAAAGAGGAGAGTGAAAAAGTTGGCTTAAAGCTCAACATTCAGAAAACAAAGATCATGACATCCAGTCCTATCACTTCATGACAAACAGATGGGGAAGCAATGGCTGACTTTATGTTTCTGGGCTCCAAAATCACTGCAGATGGTGATTGCAGCCATGAAATTAAAAGACGCTTACTCTTTGGAAGGAAAGTTATGACCAACATAGATGGCATATTAAAAAGCAGAGACATTACTTTGCCATCAAAGGTCCATCTAGTCAAGGCTATGGCTTTTCCAGCGGTCATGTATGGATGTGAGAGTTGGAATATAAAGAAAGCTGAGCACCAAAGAATTGATGCTTTTGAATTGTGGTGTTGGAGAAGACTCTTGAGAGTCCCTTGGACTGTAAGGAGATAAAACTAGTCCATCCTAAAGGAGATCAGTCCTGAGTGTTCCTTGGAAGGACTTATGTTGAAGATGAAACTCCAGTACTTTGGCCACCTCATGCAAAGAGCTGATTCATTTGAAAAGACCGTGATACTTGGAAAGATTGAGGGCAGGAGGTGAAGGGGACGACAGAAGATGAGATGGTTGGATGGCATCACCAACTCGATGGACATGGGTTTGGGTGGACTCTGGGAGTTGGTGATGGGCAGGGAGGCCTGGCGTGCTGCAGTTCATGGGGTTGCAAAGAGTTGGACCTGACTGAGCAACTGAACTGAACTGCAGATACATAACACTATATATAAACTAGATACATAGAAAGTATAATGGCAGAGACGCTGAAAAAGAATATATATATATATTTGTGTGTGTAACTGAATCACTTTGCTATATACCTGAAACACTGTAAATCAAGTATAAAAGAAAGAAAGTGAAGTCACTCAGTTGTGTCTGACTCTTTTCAACCCAATGGACTGTAGCTGACCAGGCTCCTCCGTCCATGGGATTTCCCAGGCAAGAGTACTGGAGTGGTTTGCCATTTCCTTCTACAAGGGATCTTCCCAACCCAGAGATCGAACCCGGTCTTCTGCATTGCAGGAAGACACTTTACTGTCTGAGCCATCAGAGAATAAATAAAAGAGGAAATATGACTCTGCACCTATCTTTTCATTACCATTTTTGGACACTCCCCGAGAATAAGAGATTAAATCTAAAAAGCACAGGACAAAAGCACTCTTATGTACATGCCTTTCTTTGATCTTCACCACAACCCTTTGAGGTAGCTAGTACTCCCCATTTTACAGAAAAAATAACTGAGGCTCAGAAGCCAAGTCACTCAGTCTTTGTACAACTACTTTGTAATTGTTCTTGAAAGACAGAATATTTTTTGAAACTCACTAAATGGAGAACACGGTGTTAGCAAAGCACTGTACTTCCCAATAAAGTGTGTTCTGCCCCTCGGATGTCTGAAGGGCACACATATCTTCTGAGAAGATGGAAACTCATCAGCTGGGGGAGAAAATGCCAAGTTTAAAGCGTGGCTTGTTAGAGAGGGAGCTATCACAGATTATTAATTTAGCCTTCTCTCCTTGCGAGTGTTTGATGTAAATGGTAAGGGTTCGAAGGTCAAAGAGGAAGAAGTATGTGCTTTAATTTCTCCCCCCTAGAGGTGCGTGAGTGTTTTCTATTAACAAAAACCCTGTAGCCAACAAATCCTGGCTTGGATCAAACAGCCCTCCATCTTTTAAGTTATAACATCACAGGGAGACATTTCAAGAGGAAACCAAGCCCAGCCAGGCCTGTAGTACCAAAGAGAGAGAAAGCTGTTCTGCCCTTTGGGGATTTGAAATGCAACTTTCTTTTTGCTGAAACAGCTTAGTGACAGACAAAAATGTCCCCAAATAGTTATTCTTGATCTATAGACAGGTGCTAAATGGAGAGGGAAAAAAAAGTGGGCAGAGGCTGAGTTTAGCCATTTGTACCTGAAGAACCACCTGCTTTGGCCAGAGCTATTAGGAACAGAAATTTTGGCAACAAATCTTGGCTCACTGGGCTGTGTTCAAGTTAAATAATAATAGTCAAAACAATCTGTGTTTCACTCAGTACACGATGCATAATAATCAACTAACAAATAGTAGCTAATCAGACTCTAGAGTTTCCCTGGTGACTTAGTGGAAAAGAATCCATTGGTCAATGTAGGAGATGCTGGTTCGATCTCTGGGTCAGGAAGATTCCCTGGAGAAGGAAATGAAAGACACCCCAGTATTCTTGGCTGGGAAATCCCATAGACAGTCTGAGAAACCTAGCAGGCTACAGTCCAAGGGGTTGCAAAAGAGTCGGACACAACTTAGTGACTAAACAACAACAAGTCATATTATGCTTTCTTCTTCCCTGCCCTAATAAACAAAAGAGTCATCCTACTCATTTCTCATCCCCATACACACACCCACAACCATCTGCTGCTCAAAAAATCTAGAAGTGAGAGGTGAAACAAGAAATTCTGAAGACATAGCAACATTCTCTTTCATAAAGAAAAGCTAAGACTTTGTGGGACCTCTGGCATCAGGCATTGTGCCAGATATTCACTTATAATCCTACAACAATTACTAAATGTATCCCCAATTTTTACAGTAAGGAACTTGAGGCTCAGAAGGGCAGTGAGAAAGCTTGGATGAAAATCCAAGATTCTCCAAACAGGCTTTTGTGAATTGGCCTAGTTGGGAACTAGGCCTGCTTTATAATCCCTCTGGGTGAATGCTATTCTAAACAACAGACTTCAAAATGAGCTTTGGAAGCCAGACTGTTTGTAAACTGAGGAATGCTGGAACTATTCACATCTCTTGTTACATTTGGGGGCACCTCTGCTACTTAAAAATGGCTTTTAGTTTGAAGCTCATCCACAAAGCCTACAAGAAGGTAAGTATTCCCTTTCCTGTCAAGACAGTGCTTGGAAAATGAGGCAAGCCCCAGGCAGCTCAGTTGGAAAAAGAAAAAGAAATAAAAATCCAAGTGATGGGTTTATAGGAAATACACAGAGGAAGAGCAAAGCATAGTAATTGTTTACAGGCCAATAGTGAGTCTTCTAAAAAGGCCAGAAGAAATGGGGCTTGAGAGAGCTAGTCTGAAAAGAGTTAATCCCTCAGACAATTCCTCCAGGGCACGTGACACAGTCTACATGCATCAGGCCAAAGTCTTGACCACTGCACCAGTAATTTTCCCCAGCTGACCCTCAGCACCCTGCTGTTCCCAGCCTGCTTACTAATCACCCCAGGAGAAAGTCTGCCTCAGGAAAGCAGGGCTCTATTTTGTTGACCCCTCTTTCTTCAGCATCTTTGAGAATGTTAAGCTAGTAGCAGACATTAAATATAATGAAATGAACAACACGGGCCCGAGGCCTTCAGTAGTTGTGGCACAAGGGCTCAGCAGTTGGAGCTTCCAGGCTCCAGAGAAGAGGCTCAATAGTTGTGGCCCAGGGGCTCAGTTGTTCCATGGCATGTGATTTTGAGAAGACCGCACATTGCAACTAAGAGTAACCCCAGCTCACTACGACTAGAGAAGAGCCCACGCAGCAACGAAGACCCAGCACAGCTGAAAACAGACAAATAAAACTATAATGAAAGATTACTTATCATTTACTCCATTTTCCTGGTTAACATGTCCAGCTCAGTTCAGTTGCTCAGTTGTATCTGACTCTGTGACTCCATGGACTGTACCATGCCAGGCCCCCCTGTCCATCACCAACTCCCAGAGTCCACCCAAACCCGGATTCATTCCAACCATCTCATCCTC
>SJYC01129475.1:0-68026 GCA_006408675.1 Madoqua kirkii | reverse complement strand
GGTTCATAATTATAACCAGTTATTGATTATTTAATAGCTTAAAAAAAAGTCATCTGTCAACTGAGACTATCTGTAATATAAGTTCTCAGTCATCAAAGAACTAAGCCAAAACTTTTTTTGTTTTCAAAAAAAGAAATTAAAATAAAGCTTCTTGATTAAATCAAGTTTCCTTTCCACTTTAAAGCAAACATCTCTTGGAAAATGCAGCTCCCATGGAATAAGTACTGTGGAAAATGTCCAAAAGTAAGAATCCTAAAAAGTCAAGACCTGAATTCAAGGTCTGTCATGTATTACTGGTGTGACTTCTAGAGAGCCGCCACCCACTGGGCCTCTGTTTCTCAGCTATAAAATGAGGGGTGGGGGAGGTCTGACTTTCTCTCTGGTCCTTCTAGTTCTCATACACTTCATCAGTGATCAGGGAACAAAGACAGGCTCAGAGCAGGCTTGCTGAGCCTGGGTTTGTACAGCCCCTCAGGGCAGGCCACCGGAACAGTGGGAGGCCAGCCAGCCTGTGTGTAGGTCAGAGGCAGGGAGACTGCAAAGTAGGCTCTCATGAAACTGGACTGAGGGAAGGAGAACCTAGGTACAGAGCAGGACTTGGGGGCTGGTGGTTGCTAAGCATCTAGCTAAGTCATTTAGCTAAAACCTAAATGACTTCAGTTGAGCTTTCTAGGCACCAAGCTCCTAATTTCTCCAGGTTTCTAGCTCATCTGCCCCAGAGCAACATCTCCTCCAAAGACAAGACTCATGCACAAAATGCACCTAGTTCCCAACTGAACACTAGGAAGGTTTGGCCAGTCATGTGGAAACGAAAGGGGAGAATCTACTTGAGAATGTGGGCAACGGGGCCGCATGACCTGAGCCATAATCTAGCCTGGCTCAAACTCCTCCCCAGACTGTTCAGTCACATAGGGCAGCCTGTTCCTCTCTCAAGCCGGTGTAAACTGGGCATTTTGTTGTTACCTGCCATATATCTCACTGCTGTGAAGGATCCAAGGATTCCACTACCCAACCTGTATGCTTGCTTCTCTGAACTCTTCCTATACCCTCTCTTCCCTCTAGCTCTCTAAGCTCCAAACTTTAAGGCCATCTTTTCATTCTCTGAAGAGCCATCACAAGAGAGTCTTCTGGGAACCCCATCCTCTGACTAACCAATTCTTATTTATTCTACTTTACCTGGAAGACCTTCCAGAAGCTTCCTCCACCCCTAAGCAGGTTAATGTCCCTGACATACTTTCTCCAAGCATCTGGAACCTCCTTTTTCATACCATTTCATTGCCTTGGAAATTAACTAATGGATATCTCAGAATGAACATGGTGCCTGGCACCAAATAAACATGCAATGACTGTTTAAGAAATTATGACAGGAAGCTCATCTCCTAAAACAACCTGACTTAAACTCTATTCTGTGAGAAAGCTGTCCTTTTCTATTATACAGAAACTTACTTCCCCAGAATCTTTACACACAATCACTGACTTTACCTCCTAGAGCTCACTGAATAATTCTAATCAGACACTGCAAATTGGTGGCCTCTGGCCTGATCCAGACAGCTGGCATGTTTGGTTTGGCCCACACAGTGTTTTGTTTTGTTGAATTAGTTGCCAACATTTTAAGAATTGAGAGATTCTGTTGAAAACTCAGAGACCCAGCTTCTCCTGAAAACCAGAGTCAAGTGGCAACACTGGCCCCACACTTCCACATGGCAGCAATTGGCAGAGCTGGGTAGCACCTGCTTTTCAGCCCTGGCATGTGCCCTCCCTTTTCAACAACCAAAACCATGCCCTACTGATCTACATCTGGCTTGCCTCACTCTGCCTAACTGAACCCTGGAAATGTCCGAGTTAGCAACCCCAGGATAGGCATGGATCTTGATCCCATATTTCAGCATTTTTTTCTACACTGCCTAGACCCATTCAAGTTAGTTTAGCTTCTCTGATAAAACGTGAGCTCTAGGAGGGAAAGCACTGGACATTCTATACTTTCCCCTCCACTCTCCTGGCCTCAGATTCTATAGTACCATCTGCTGACAAACTCATCAGAAGATAATTATGTCCACAGTCAGCCTTTTCTCTTCAGCCTGCTCCCTTCCCTTATAGTTTATTTTGCTTTGCTCCTTTTCTCCATCCTGCCTTCCATCCGTGAAACAGGGAGGAAGCAGGAGAAGACATGGCTCAGACTGTAAGCTGGCCACTAAGAAAATACAGAAACTCACAGCCTCGTGGGGAAAGCCAGGCATGAAAATGAGGACCAGATGCATGTGCCCAGGAGAGAAAAAGCGTCCTAGAGGAGCTTCCCAGAAGAATCTTAGGTGTTACATTCGGAAGGCAAAGGAGGCTGCTGGACAAAGGTACCAGCTGTTTTGTAAAGGGCTAGGCTCAGTGGGAAAAGAATCCACCTGCAGTGCAAGAAACCAGGGTTCAGTCCCTGGGTCAAGATGATCCCCTGGAGAAGGAAATAGCAACCCACTCCAGCATCCTCACCTGGGAAATTCCTGGACAGAAAAGCCTGGCAGGCTGTAGTCCATGTCATGACCGAGAAACTAAACCAACACCACCACATGGCAATCGTTTTGCTCAGGCATGTCATAAAAAATTTTCAAGTATATACCCTCTAAAATATTTGTATTGATGGACTGCAAATTCTATATACTAATATATCAATATATTATGCCTATTATAAAACATTAATATAGAAATTAAATGAGAATGTAATAAAAATGTTACAGATAAAATTATGGAATACCTGGAATTTCCTTCAAAATAATCAGGGGGTTGGGAAAGAGCAGATAGAGGCAGAGATGAAACCAGCCTGACCACAAGTAGATAGCTTGTTTAAGCCGGGTTAGAGGTACAGGAATATTCTTATGCTCTTCTCTTTACTTCTATATATTTTTTTAAATCCTTGTATTAAAAAAAGCTTAAAAGTAAATAAGGGAATTCCCTGTTGATCCAGCGGTTAGGATTTCATGCCTCCACTGCAGGGAGCACGGGTTTGATCCCACGTGCTGTGTGGTGTAGCAAAAAAAAAAAAAAAGGTAAATAAAAATGACTCTAATTGGCAGGCCTAATACTTTCTTCATAAATATCAAAGGATGGTTTTGCACCGCATCCCTGAGGTCAGTGCACCACACTTTGGTAATCCCTGGGTCAGAGGACTGACTGCTCTGAAATCCGCAGGTTCTGAAGCTTAGAGTTCAGTTTCATTCCGGCTGTGGAGCTGCAAAATTTTTGTTGGCTTCCAGGTTCTGTGCCTTGGCACTAAACAGACTGTCCATGTTTATTTTTGTTTACTGATTGTTCCTATGTTAGACTGTGTGCTAAAAGAGGTCCCCCCATTAACCAAATGAAGCTCAGAAGTAATTTAATAATATGCTGGAAGTGACAGAGTTAATAACTAGTAGAGTCAAAACTGGTGCCCTTTATATTTTGACCTCCAGTATACTTTTACTCCAGGTTGAAGCAGATTCAAAACAAATCCCGTTGCACTTAATACCAAACTTCCAGAGTTCTCCAAGGTTCCTGTTGGCTCATCCACTTAAGCTCAAGGAAGGAACTCTTCAAGCAGCAACCAGAAATAGCACCAAGTTATAAAGTGTGAAACAATCCCCTTCCCCTCCCCCACACCTCTCCAGATTTAAGTACAACTGGCAGGAAAAAGCTAAGCAGCTAAGACAGGTATTAGTGGAGAGGAAGGAGAGGAAGTACTGATACTAAGCACACTGGGGAGAGTCCCTCAGAAGTGATTCAACATGTTTTGCTTTGCACTCATTCTTACCAAGTTCAATTCAGAGTCATCCACCAATAGTCAATTTTGTTCTACTCCAAACGAGCAATCTCAGAAGAAAACAAGGCTGCAGCTTTCCCATTAGGGCTTATACTACACATAGGGCATAGAATCAAATAACATTATTTGCATTTTTTTCCATTCCTAAAATATTCTCAATTGCCTAAGTACATATTCAAATCATCCTAAAACACACCATTCTTGGTATGATTGACATAACTAGGGGGCAAATGCCAACCTTATCTAAACATTACTGTAATCAGCATGAAGTTATAGTAGGGCCACCAGGGTGTTGATGTGAAATAACCACAGAAGTTCTAGGTGTGATGGCCAGAGAAACAAGACATGGAGCCATATGCAGAGGTACAACAGTTACAGTCACCACCCTCCCAAGCAAGAATTTAAGACATAGCAACTCCCTTGTCCAGTACCACCAAGGGGCCTCAGAAATATCTGAAGAACTGCTTATTTGGTTCCCCGTAATGTCTGAGACTGCTGATGCTGATGCTGACTGCCCTGTGTGCGGCAGATCACTTAAAAGGCTGTAGGAGGAGGAGGAGTCAGCTTCATGACCTCACCAGATAATCTTGGCAGCCCTCCTCTGTACTTCCATAATGCCCAGTTCCTCTCTGCAGGATGGTACTAGCCCACTGCTTTCTAACACTTCTCCGCCCCTCACTAAACACCTCCTTTTCTATCTGTCTGCATCATCAGTTGAGAGCTTCAGGGCACAGACAAGATCTTATTTACCTTCTATCCCCAGCTTAAAGTGAAAGTAAAGTTGCTCAGTCCTGTCTAACTCTCTGTAGCCCACCAGGCTCCTCCATCCATGGGATTCTCCAGGCAAGAATACTGGAGTGGGTTGCCATTTCCTTCTCCAGGGAATCTTCCCAACCCAGGGACTGAACTCGGGCCTCCGCATTGCGGGCAGACGCTTTAACCTCTGAGCCACCACGGAAGCCCTATCCCCAGCTTAAGCCCAACCCAAAGCCCCTCATAGAAGTCTCCCCCAAAGTTTGTTGAATGCATGCAAATATGAACAATGAACTTAATGCTTTTCTAGGGCATATAAAGTCAGCCTCCCCTTTCACTTAAGCTGCAGCCACTATTTACAACACTGCTCTATATTTTCAGTCAACATCTCACTGCTACTGAGCCTATCAGTTCTGTCCTGTCTGCCTCCTTTCCTTCCATTTGAGGTGAAGCTCCTCAGACTGTACTTCTGGCATTTCTTCTATCCCCATTGGAAGGATTCTCCCCACCCATCCCCCTTTCCAGGCCCCATACAGCAGCTGTCTGACCAACCTGCTGGTGTGTCTGCCAAGTTCACAGTGACTATGCCCAGCTCAGCAGAGCTAAGTTAGAATTAACATCAAGGCGGGCAACCTGGCTAGGTGCCAGATCCTTGCTGTTAGGAAGTCTGTATTGTCATATAATGTTAAATGGGCCTTATAAGTGCCTGGTGAAATGGCTCCCAGAGCCAGATATGCCTTCTAACAAGCAGGCATTGTCACCTAATTGTTTTACCTGTGCAACCTTACCTCCACTTCCAAACTGTAAACTCCTTAAGGGGTTGTGCTGGAACATCTCCTTTTAAATCCACCAAACACTCAGCTAGCATAGTGCTCTGTGCCCAGTCAGCTTCTAAAGAAATCTCTTTACCGAAGTACCACCAAATCTGTCAACAGTTCCCAGTGCCTGCTCCACGTCAACAGGTGCTTTCACATGCACTATTTTCATTAAGTCCACAGAACAGATCTCCAGGAAGAATCATCATTGTCACCTCTACAGACAAAGATCACCTAACTTCTAAAGTGGCAGAGCTGGAACCCAGGTTTCCAATATGGGAACATTCCATGATGCTCCTTCATTCAAAAAAAAAAAAACAAAAACAAAACATTTTTGCATGAATGAAAAAGCAGAAACAAGGCTCCCTGAACACAGTCATTCTCTGCTCCCTAGATCTCAATGTCCACGGTTTCACTCCACCAGACCCCTGAGGAGATGATGATTAAGTTTTTGACTTTTACTCATGATGTATGAGGCCTGCTGCCAGGGGGGCAGTATTCAGTGGCAACTTTCCCAAGGCACTAGCAAAATTAGTTGGTGGAAATCATTTAGAGATTTTTTTAACTTTGTCCATTACTAAAAAGGAACCACAACAAAAAGCCATGAGCAGGCAGCCACCAGGAGAAAAACCTTTCCAAGAAAATCTTTAAACTAGGCTGCTTTTCAAACTTTCTTTATCAGCCAGCACAAAAACTATGCCACAGGAATCTACAGTGCTGAAAGAAGTCCTGGGTTTTGTTTTTTAAAATTCTTCCTTGTGCCTGTCTTCTGACAGGTGACAACAGGCCTCACCCTTGGAAGCAGCTTTGCAATTTCTCAAAATTAAAAATGGTCTTTGGAGAATTTCAGCAGCAGTGACATAAAAGTCTGGAAATAGGTTTTTAATTCATAAATGAACCTACACAAAGTTTCTTGTCAAAGAAGATGCCGCCCTGAAAGGTCTGCACTGTACTTGATGTGCCAAGGTCAAGTGAAAAGAGTTGATCCCTTAATTGAGAGAGGACATTCTTTTCCTGCAAAGGGAGAACACCTCTCTCCAACTCCCTCATATCACTGGATGGAAGTTTGACCCCACTCACCTTAACACCCACATGAGGCTACCTGTCTCAGAGCAACAGATTAGCTCCACAGCTATGATATCCAACATGTCACAAGGAAGGATTATATTATCTGCTCTTTAGACAGCTAAACCCACATAATTTCAGACCGACTGAACAAATCCCAGAGGTTTACAGAGGAAAATTTGAGGCTCGCAACCTCGTTTTAAGGCCAAGAAATGTAACCTGCTTTAGATTTTATTTTACAAATATCTCCCCACACCAAAAAACAAAAAAACAACAAAAAAACCAAGCTGTCAGTCTAACAAAATTGAAAAGAGATTTCCCCCAATTTTCCCAGAAGGAGGCAAGTGGCAGATCAATGTACAGCTCAAGAAAAAGAATTTAAATACAGTATGTGCTGCTCCTTTTAAAAAGGGAGAGAAGCCACTTCACATTTTGCCAGACAAAACCCTGCCCCAGGAGGCCAGCTTCCACAATGAGGTTGCAAAGGTGTTAGAAAGAGGCCAGTTGGGAGGAGATAAAGGGCCATTTGGGCACAAACCCCCCACTGATCAGAGCTTTTTTTTTTTTTTTCTTCTTCTTCTTCTTCTAAAGTGTCTCCCTTTCAACAGAGAAGCCTTTTAAAACGACATTTGTTTTGGATCCCTACCTGAAAGACAATGTGTTGGGATCCGATTTCACCTTTTGTCAAGGATTGGGTGAGAAACAGTAAAACTGCTGTCAGCATCTTAGAAAAAGCTAGTCCTTAACTTATATGGTGGTGGTGGTGGGAGACCCAAAGGTCCCCTGTCCAGCCCTAGTGATGGGATGAAGGTGACAAATGCCTGCTAATCTTAAGATCACTGTCCAAAACTGTAATGTACTAAATGTCTTTATTAAAAGAGGGTCTCTATGCAAGAACACAATTGTTTGTCCTCTGAATTGAAACATTCATCAGTGGAAAAATAAATACTAGTTTTTCTCTAACATTTTAGTTCATTTCCTCTAAAAGTCACTTGACTCCTGAGAACTCTGTCAGCAATCATCAGAAATCAGAACATGCATATGGAAAAAATTATAACAATCTGAATCCAATAGATCTGCATAGAAAAGTTCAATGATGTATTCTAAAAATTTGTCTACTATTATGCAAATGAAGAAAAATCGGGCTCTACTGCACTTAAGGGCTGGTGTCTGCACAAAAACACAATTATCTTTCAGGCAAACCATCCACTCCTAAAACAAAACAAACGACCCAACCGTCTTTCACTACAGCGGTAAAGGTCGGTGGAACTGACTTTAGGAAAACTGTATCATCCTTGGAGGAGACTGGTGGTGGTTAGGGCGGGAGGGTAAAGAAAAAAAAATCAGAAACCAGAATCCCAAGTGACTTTAAAACACCTCTCCCCATGGAAAGTAGAAGGGTGGTCACAGGAGAATCGAAATCAGAAACCTCTTCCGAGAACACGTTCCTGGAAACTTCGCTCTTTCGTAAACCACATGCATCACCATTATTATTGTTCGAATACAGAAGAGAATGAGGTTACTTTACAGAAATATGTTACAGCAAATATTTCAGATTCAAAATGTCAGTTCAACCTCCCTAATCGAGTGGGCCTTTCCGGCCAAAGAGGTTAAAATAACGGCTAGATAGAATCTCCAGGTGGTTGCTGTTTAGCTATTTTTTTTTTTTTTTTTTTGACTACTGTTGGTACTGTTGGTTATTAGTAACATCTTCAGGATTTCTTACTAGCCTCGGGCAATCTTTCTTTTGCACCACCACCACCACCCCCTCCCCGGAGGACGGATCTGGTAAACAATTTAGAGAAATGGGAACCTTATTCACTATGCTTGCTTTTTCCTCCACTCCATACCAAAAGCCATACACAAAACAAAACAAAAACATTCGGACAGCGCGCAACCAACAACAGCGGAAAGCAACAAAAAATGTCCCCCCACACAGCACCAGTCGGGAATCTACTGAGTCTACCAGGCCGGCCCCTCCCCCAAGGCACCCGGGCTGGGAGAGGCAGAGCGCAGTTCACTCTCCGGACGCTCTCAGCCCGGGCCCAGGTGGCCCTGGAGCAGCTGCGCACGCGGCGGTGCCGGCCCTCCGGGAGCCCATTCGTGCGCCTCAGTCGGGGGAACCCGAAGAAGTGATCAGGCGGGTACAGACTCGGAGCCTCGGAAAACCGTCCGAGCCAGGCGGAACCGTCTGCCATGGGATGGATACACAAAGAGGGAAAAAGGGAGTTTGTAGGGGTGGGGGTGGGGGTTAAAAAAAAAAAGACTGCGGGGGAAATTGGTGCAAATTAGGAAAGGAGGCGCGAAGGAACCTGAGAATCCTCTCCGAGATAATGGAGCTGTGCTCGGGGAGAGGCATGGGAAATGGGTTCTGTGCAAAGGGCAGGGGCTTCTGCACAGGAGAAAGAGAGGGAGACCCAAGAACTTGGAAGAGGAGTTGGTGTGTAGTTAAGGGATCCACGCAGAGGCCAGAGGTGTCCGGGGCAAAGGGTGCTCTGTGCATGCGGGCTAGGTCGGTGCTCGGTTAAAGTGACCTGTACTGGGGACGGGACCCGGCTCTGCGCAAAGGAGCGAGGCGGGAGGTGCCTGGCAAGCTCCCGGCACAAGGGGTGAGGGGTGGGGGGACCCTTACCTGCATGGTGACGACCCCCAGCTCTTCCGCTGCCAGCCTCCGCATCTGGCTCGCCAGCACTTGCGCCTCGTCCAGAATAGAGAATTCGGCGTCGGCCCGGGCCCCCAGCAGCCAGCTCACGACCAGGCAGAGCAGCCAGAGGGGCGGCCGCCGCGCCCCGATCCGTCCAAGCGAGCCCAGACCCCCGCGGGCCAGGGCGGCCGCCCCTGCCGCCTCCTCTTCCTCCGGCTCTCGGGCCATGCCGCCGCCTCCCACTCCCCGCCGACGGGCTCCAGGAGCCGGGAAGCGGGGAGGTAGCCCCGGGTGGTGCGCCCAGGGCCCGCTCGGCGCACCCGCAAAACTTTCTCGCCCTTCTGCAGCAGCTTTTACGCGCCCCGGCAGCTCCTAAACTTAGGGGGGCGCCCAGTTACGGCGCGGGAGCGCGGGCGGCCACCATCGCCGGATCGGGCGGCCGCGGCAGGAGAGGAAGCAACCGCCCCAGCGGTGTCCCGGACCCCGGCGCTGGCGCGGCCCCTGCGAGGCGGCGGGCGGCTGCGAGAGCTGCGGCGTCCGCACCCGGTGCGTGGCCGCGGGGCTCACGAGCCGAGCCGCGGAGCTTTCGCTTCCCGCGGGTCCCAGCGGAGAGAGGCGGCGGCGAAGGCGGGCGGCTGCAGCCTGGGAGGAGGAGCGGCGATCGGGCTTGGTAGGCTGGGGCAGCCACCCGAGCGAGCAGGGAGAGGTTAAAAAAAAAAAAAAAGCTGAAAGAAAGAAAGCCAGCGGCGGGGGAAAGGGAGGTGTCTGGTGCCACCACGCTGCGCTCCGGCTCCGTGCACTTTCCGGCCCGGCGGCCGCCGCGGCTGCGGTGATTTATGGAAGCGGGGAGAGAGGCGGGGACATTCCCCCGGTCGCCCCTCCTCTCTTTGCCCGGCTCCCGCCTCAGAACCGGCCCCTGGAGACGCCGCGGGCCCGAGAACAGGCTCTGGGCTCGGGTACCAGACCTGCAGGGGGTGGGGGTCCCTGGAACTTTCTGGTTGCCGGGGACAGCTACCCACCCCAGCTCTCCCCACCTCTGTCCCCAAGAAGGGCCTCCGGGATCCCACCCATCGAAAGTCCCTTTAAGTTCTAGGACGCTGGCTTTCTGCCTGGCAGAGATTTGTGGAGGACAGGACTGCCGTTTGTGTGTCCACTTCTCGTCTTCGGTGTTTTCAGTAACAATAGCTAGCATTTGTTAGATCAACGGATTCCTTTTTGTTTTTAACCAGCTACTATGTGCCCGGCCCAGTGCTCTGGGGTTTGTATACATTATCCTTTAATCCTCACCACATCCCTGTGAGGTATGTATCTTTATCCCCAAATTTTAGGTAACAAAGACTGAGGCTTAGAGAGGTGGAATAAATTGCTGAAGGTCACCCAGGGGATAAGAGGCAAATCCCAACCTTAAGCAGTCGGAGACTATTGCTCTTAAATAGGACGTAGTTCTTTCTGTCTCTTTTTGGAAATGAACCATCTGATCTCATCAAAAGCAAAAAAACAAAACAAAACCCAAAAAATTACTGAGCTGGAATTCACTCCAGACATCTATTCTCTGCAGCGGGGGAAGGGAATTTACTTCCTGCCTACTCCTGACTCCTGGCTTAGGCTGTCTGAGAAATCACCTGTTGGAAGCACCTGAAACAAAGAGATGAGGGTTGTGGGGGTGAGGGTGGGGGGGTGGTAAGGCCACCATTCTTCCAAGCCAGGTTCCTGCTTGCAGATTCCTAGAGGCCAGAGTCATGCCCCAGAAGGTGAAGGCTGTCTAGCAGAGGCCTTAGGACTAGAACCTGGATTTGGTGCTCTCTTCACTTTACAGCAAAACCTTCTGTTTTACTTCTTTCACAGTATTAAAAAGGCAAGCTTTCCCTGGCCCATATTACCTCAATTCTTTTTCGGTTCTGAGTTTCTCCATCAGTGCTCTCTCTGCTATCCTCTATGTTTTCATCTGTGACACTCTCCATTCTATCCCCCCTTGAGAGGCACACAGGCTTCTTGGAACAACGTCACTTATAATGCACAATGCTTGTTTTACATAAGGCTTCCTGGAAGTAAGGTAAGCTTATTGAAGGAAGGGACCAATCCACTTCTCCATCATCCACACTTAGCTCAGTACCAAGCACAAAGTAAGTACTGTGAAAATGATTCTTGAATTAATGATGGAATTAAAACAAATCTATCTGTTGTCTTCCATCTCCAGAATTGAACTGACACTTGGTATCAATTGCCCGGCTCCCGCCTCAGAACCGGCCCCTGGAGACGCCGCGGGCCCGAGAACAGGCTCTGGGCTCGGGTACCAGACCTGCAGGGGGTGGGGGTCCCTGGAACTTTCTGGTTGCCGGGGACAGCTACCCACCCCAGCTCTCCCCACCTCTGTCCCCAAGAAGGGCCTCCGGGATCCCACCCATCGAAAGTCCCTTTAAGTTCTAGGACGCTGGCTTTCTGCCTGGCAGAGATTTGTGGAGGACAGGACTGCCGTTTGTGTGTCCACTTCTCGTCTTCGGTGTTTTCAGTAACAATAGCTAGCATTTGTTAGATCAACGGATTCCTTTTTGTTTTTAACCAGCTACTATGTGCCCGGCCCAGTGCTCTGGGGTTTGTATACATTATCCTTTAATCCTCACCACATCCCTGTGAGGTATGTATCTTTATCCCCAAATTTTAGGTAACAAAGACTGAGGCTTAGAGAGGTGGAATAAATTGCTGAAGGTCACCCAGGGGATAAGAGGCAAATCCCAACCTTAAGCAGTCGGAGACTATTGCTCTTAAATAGGACGTAGTTCTTTCTGTCTCTTTTTGGAAATGAACCATCTGATCTCATCAAAAGCAAAAAAACAAAACAAAACCCAAAAAATTACTGAGCTGGAATTCACTCCAGACATCTATTCTCTGCAGCGGGGGAAGGGAATTTACTTCCTGCCTACTCCTGACTCCTGGCTTAGGCTGTCTGAGAAATCACCTGTTGGAAGCACCTGAAACAAAGAGATGAGGGTTGTGGGGGTGAGGGTGGGGGGGTGGTAAGGCCACCATTCTTCCAAGCCAGGTTCCTGCTTGCAGATTCCTAGAGGCCAGAGTCATGCCCCAGAAGGTGAAGGCTGTCTAGCAGAGGCCTTAGGACTAGAACCTGGATTTGGTGCTCTCTTCACTTTACAGCAAAACCTTCTGTTTTACTTCTTTCACAGTATTAAAAGGCAAGCTTTCCCTGGCCCATATTACCTCAATTCTTTTTCGGTTCTGAGTTTCTCCATCAGTGCTCTCTCTGCTATCCTCTATGTTTTCATCTGTGACACTCTCCATTCTATCCCCCCTTGAGAGGCACACAGGCTTCTTGGAACAACGTCACTTATAATGCACAATGCTTGTTTTACATAAGGCTTCCTGGAAGTAAGGTAAGCTTATTGAAGGAAGGGACCAATCCACTTCTCCATCATCCACACTTAGCTCAGTACCAAGCACAAAGTAAGTACTGTGAAAATGATTCTTGAATTAATGATGGAATTAAAACAAATCTATCTGTTGTCTTCCATCTCCAGAATTGAACTGACACTTGGTATCAAGAAGATCCTATAACTGTTTTTTTTGTTGTTGTTGTTGTTGTTACACCATGGCATATGATAATCAGTGATACAAAACATATTCATCCCTGTGGTTAAGTGGAAGAGGAAAAACAAGAAAACAAAAATGATAAATGACAGCTAGCATTAATTTTTTGTCTTAGATTCTTCAAGGTACTGTCATCAAAATTGCCACAAATCATCCTCTTTCTGCAACTCTTTCAAAGTGGCTTCTCCATCTTTACTCAGCTTTTATATGTTGTTATTTCTTGGGTTCTATTTCTTGGGATTCTAATGCTATGTCCCCTTTCTAACTTAAGTTTTTTTGAGAACTCTCATGTTACATACATGCCTACAGTTATTACCAAGACAGCAAAGTATTGCAAATTTCTAAACAAAGTTCTATCTCCCTCCTAAGTGGGATTTCCAAAATTCTGACTGCTTACTAGCTTCTCTACTAGATATCGGCGGCCACCAGTGGTAAAGAATGCACCAGCCAATGCAGGAGACATAAGAGACAGGTTCAATCCCTGGGTTGGGAAGATCCCCTGGAGGAGGGCGTGGCAACCCACTCCAGTATTCTTGCCTGGAGAATCCCATGGCCAGAGGAGCCTGGTGGGCTACAGTCCATGGGGTCACTAAGAGTTTGACACGACTGAAGTGACTTATCATGAGCACATTCTACTAGACACATTTGAACTAAAACTCATACCTGCTTTCTGCTATTCTCCACCTAAATCTACCATACCGCAAATCTGGGTGGATGTCACCCATACCCCAAACTAGGTACCTACTCCCCACATCTCTCTCTCATCCATCCCCTGCTCTCCATCTGTATCCCATTGGTTGACTGCAGCTACACATCACAGCTTATCTATAATTATGACCGCAGTCTCCTCTCAGGTCTCCATGGAGACCACCTCATTCCCATCTTTCTATTCTCCATGCTGAAACCAAAATCACCTTTCTAAAAGTCAAATCTGAACTTGTCTCTTGCTAACATAGACATTTCTGATGCCCCATCACAGAGAAATAAACTTAACACTATAAACAAGTCTCTCTGTGCTCTGGCTTACCTGCCTTTCGGGACTTCCGGAATCTATTCTGCCCCTCATCAACCCCAGAAAACATCTTTGCTGGTGGTACTGAAACTCTCCCCTTCTCCAGACCTGACAAACCCCTACTGAGCTGAGCTGTCACTTCCGTGAAGACTTCTCTGACACCAAACTCCACAGAACTGATTGCTTTTCCTTTGATTCCCTCTAATTCTCATTTCTTCTCATAGCATTTATTATCAATTGGAAAGTCATGTTTTCTCCTCCTTACTGGTTCTCATTAGGTCCACCAAACACCTGTAGCCTTAGGACATTCTTAATAAACTGAAAAACCTGTGAAGTAGAATCTCTGGGTTGTGTCCTTACACATTTTACAGATACCCCAACTCCATAAGTCTTATGAACTGCTACTCCCCAGGATGGTAACTCACTTATCCAGATCTCTAGCATTTAGTTCAGTGTCTACACTCAGTAGAGTCTCAGTACCTAGGAAAGACCATGTGACTTTTCCTGTGTCACCAACAAGCAAATATCTCAGAAAAACAGTCATTTGCCCAACTAATGTGTGCAAACCTGGGCCTTCAATGGCAGGCTCTGATGTTAGGGAGCCTGGTGTTAGGGAGGATGTTTACATACATATATCCTGTTATGCTGCTGCTAAGTCGCTTCAGTTGTGTCCGACTCTGTGCGACCCCATAGATGGAAGTCCACGAGGCTCCCCCGTCCCTGGGATTCTCCAGGCAAGAACACTGGAGTGGGTTGCCATTTCTTTCTCCAATGTATGAAAGTGAAAAGTGAAAGTGAAGAGGTTCAGTCATGTTGGACTCTTTGCGACCCCACGGACCGCAGCCTACCAGGCTCCTCTGTCCATGGGATTTTCCAGGCAAGAGTACTAGAGTGGGGTGCCATTCCCTTCTAGAGTTACACTATTACAATCATTGATCATATATCAAACTATACATTTGATCAACTGCTTCAAGTCTAGTCATCATTTCCATTGAAGGCTCAGTCATATACTTGGTATAATACAAGAAATAATAATCTTGTAAACAAGCAAAACACAAATGGTATAGTTAATAACATTAGTGGAATTAAAAGTAAATATTTTAGCCATGAGCCTCCCACACCAGTTTTTTTTTAGGGAAAGGGTCACTTAGAGCAGATTTTCATGTGGTTCAAATGTGTTACGTTAAAGGATTTATGAAGTACAAAAACACAGCCTTCAGTTTGAATTATAGCACAGATATCTCCCTGAGATGCTGTAAGGTGTTGCAGTTGTGTAGCACTGCCTTTCTCATCATAGAGATCTCAGAATTCAATAGGCTAATAGCCCAGTTACTATCATTTAAAGCTTATGAAAGTTGTCAAGGTCCTGGTGTATGATGGGCCAGTTAAAGCTTGTTGTCTGATGATAGACTATTGAATTGCCCCAAAGGTTTGAATTTTTCCTAAGATGGTATGGGAAAATCTGAAAGAACTTTTTGGACAACTCAATCCTAATCCTTACTGCTTCCACTGCATTTAAGTATAATTGCTCTACCATCAAGGCTTCCCAGGTGGCTCAGGGGCAAAGAATCTGCCTGTGACACTGGAGACAGAGGGTCCATCCATGAGGAAGGCAGGCAACCCACTCCAGCACTCTTGCCTGGGAAATCCCATGGACAGAGGAGCCTGGCAGGCTACGCCCATGGGTTGCAGAGTGGGACATGACTGAAGTGCCTGAGCACGCACTCATGCCCTGCCATCAACTCCTCTCAGCACCAGCTGACTTTTCCAGGGAGTGGGGGTAGGGGGCAGCACATTAGAATTGGGTGGGCTTATAACATTAATAGCCAATCTGTAGCACCCAAGACATGGCAAAAAGATGAACTAAGTCAAGCAAATTTTCATTCTCAAAAAGTTTAGGGAAAATAAGAGGAAAAAGCAGTTAGAAGTTGTAGTTGAAATTAAAGATATAAGAAGTCAAAGGGGACATGAATCCCATAAGACACATTACAGGAAATCTATCACTATAAATACATATATATAATTATACATAAACATTTTTACACATACATACAAAATTTATATAAAGCCATATATGTGTAGGTGTGCATGTTTGCATGTATGGCCATATAGCATGGTAGCTAAAAGCATGGAGTTTAGAATCAGAAAACCTGGGTTCAGATCCCAAGGACAGTAATTATTAGCTGTGTCATCTCTTAACTTCTCTTAAGCTTCTGTTTCTTCATCTATACTTTGTAAACAGTAATAACCAAAGTTTTTGAGAAGAGTCATGTAAAGCCCCTGCTGTGTAGAAGCACTCAATAAAAATGTGGATGTCTGCAAGCTGAAGCTATGAAGGCACAAACGTTATGAAGGAGCTAAGAAAGCTGAGCAGAGAACACAGAACCTGTGGCCTGAGACAGACCATCCCCAAGACTCAGAACCAACTTAGCTTCAGACGTTTCCCACTGCAGTTCAAATCTACATGTTCTATTAATAAGACTCTTTCCCCCCTCCTTTGTCTTGATGTAATTCTAAGGATCAAGTTCAACCATTCTTACAGAAAGGACACTATTGACTGTAGGGCTATTTAAACTACAAAACAAGAAAAAGACTGGTAAGTGGGCCACAACTGTCCAGAAGGCCAGAGACCACCATAAAGCTCTCTGATAGTTTAAGCTTCTCCCCAAGTTGCCCTGTACTCCTTGCTTATGACCTGACTGGATGCCTGCTCATTATTTGTCTCCTCTTCATAAGCTCCTTAATGTGCAGGCTTGTCATTTTCCATTTATAGGTCTGTTTTCTCCATCTTCATGTTTCTCAAAGTGCAGCCTACAGGCTTCTCCAGCAGAATCATCCATCAGGGACTGTGACTGCCTTACTCATTGCCACACTGTCAAGCACAACTCTAACTCTGGACCCAGGGTAGAAACCCAAGAAATGCTGTACCAAAGAATCTTTAGAAATTAGGAAAATCCATGAATCATTAATGGTGCAAAGTGTAGCTGTACAGTATTACTCCTTGACTGCTAAAGAAGAATGGACTGAGATTCCTCATCAAATTGACTGCTTGTCCCTATTTTGGAAGGTACAAAGCCACTTCAGAGAGAGACCACCTCTTGGTACTCATGAGCCAAGCTTCTTACCACAGAAAACCTCCAGGTCAAACAGTTTTGAGGAATTCTTGGTCAGATTTCCAAAAAATGTGGTATGGAGATTCCAAGCCACCACAATTCCCCTTTGCATGCTCTGAGGTGGAAATGAGGCCAAGTTAACAACAAATCCTCAGCCTAATGCTTCTGGCAGGATTCCCATTCAAAATAATAACTGGCTGCAAAATATATGGAATCTGTGAACTTAGGGAGCCCGGGAGAACAGAATCAGTAACTTCAAGGGCAGAAATTAGCACTCATTCATTAACTTCTGTAAGAATTAAGAGTATGGGTCCTGGGACACAGAGCCTCCCTGGTTTCCATACTCCTCTTGTTGATTTTAAAAGTCATCAGATTTCCCATTCCCCTTCAAACTAGGAGCTAGCCATGAAAGAATAACAGTAAGAGATATAAGTAACTGAGACCCTCCCAAAGGTAGGATGCCATCTATGGCATACAACATAACATTTCTTGAAATCTTAGTATGTTTCCTATGTTCTATCATTTAATCTTCAAAACAGAGAAGGTAGTATGACTTCATACACAGGAAAACTGAGGCTTGAAAGTGAAACAATTGACCCAGGGTTATAGTCCAGTAAGCAGTAAAGCTGGGCTGGAAATCCAGGTTTGTATGATTCCAAACTCTCTTGCTTCTCTGATATATGCCTCTCTGAATGAAAAAGAAAGACAAGAAATATAATAATTGAAATCCACAGATTTTGGCCTAAGAAACATCCTTATTTCAAAAGCAACAATTTTTATCCTATAAATTTCAGCTAGCTTCTATTGAGCATTTGCTAGGTACTAGCGATTTTACTGGGTGCTAGGGGTACACAGATGAATAAGACTGGTTGTCCTTAAGAACTTTATCATTATTGGGAAAGTTGGAGAATTTGAGAGGTAATACCACACACAGCAGGTGCCTCTGGGTCTTTGCACTTGCTGGTCCCTGTGTCTTGAATGCTCTTCTTCCAGATATCTGCATTTCACTGTGAAGAACTGTGAAATATGAGACTTTCCACTACTTGCAAGCCAACAAATCAGCCTACCATAGCCTCGGCTCTGCTGGCAGAAGACACACGCCTCTGGGGTTAGAGAAAAAGGACTTTGTTACTCACAGCAATAGCAGTAGCCCGAGCACCTGCGTTTGTGCTGGTTCTCCAACCCCTAATTCTCTCCTACGACATGAAGGGGGCCTGTAACACCTGCACACATCAAGTACCACGAAGAAGAGGAACCCCAAGCCTTATAACCCAAATCTTATTATAATAAAATGCAAACAAAACTGCCCTTTGTCCCAAAGGAAGATATCTTTAATATACTTGACAGAAAGCAACTTTTCCCTAGGCTCTGAAGAAAAGACACTATCTCTACCTATAAAGGGTGTTCACTGAACATCCTTGACATTTTTGTGTAGAAAAACAGGACAGATAGTACCTTGCCCACAGGCAGGCAAAAGTACAGGAACTCCACAGTGAGTTATCTCCCCACACTACTTTTTCTCTAGTCTGGACTCGAATATGAGATGGAAGAGACCTTCTCTCACCATTCATTTAAGATTATAACCCCTATAAACCCTTCTCTGGAAATTCTCTATAACCTATCCCTCTATGTTGTACTTATACCATTTAGCATCATATATTTTTGCTTATTTTTTTTTATCGGAAACTTCACTGAGGCAATGATTTTTATGTGTTTTGTCAATATATTCTCAGTGTCTAAAATAGTACCTAACACAGAGTAAGTGTTTGAGAAATTGTTGTTGAATGAATGGATATAATATGGAATGTTCTAAAGAAGGAGGTTTTGCATCAGGTACAATGGGAGGGACAGTTAATCTAAGCTTAGGAGGGAGGTCAGAGAAATTTTCTAGAGGAGAAGTCATCTGACAAGTGCTGCCAAGGAGAAAAGGGGTCACTCAGGCATTAAAAAAAAAGCATCCCTGGTAAAGAAAAGCATTACAAATGTAAAAGGACCAAAACAATGTGAAGAAAGGATCTGTAAGTTTCAGATTTCTACAGCATTAAGTGGGAAGGAGCGGTGGCCAAGGTCATTGGTGAGGACACAGGCCTTGGTCCTTGGCCAAGAGACTTGGAGCTTCTTCCATGAGGGATGGGGGGTCATGGAGGATTTTAAGTGGAGAAATGACCTGTTAGAAAGATCACACTATATACAGTTCTTTGAGCTTCCCAGGTGGTGCTAGTGATAAAGAACCCACCCACCAATGCAGGAAACGTAGGAGACATGGGTTAAATCCATGGGTCAGAACAATACTCTGGAGGAGGGCGTAGCAACCCACTCCAGTATTCTTGCCTGGAGAATCCTGTAGACAGAGGAGCCTCTTGAGCTACAGTCCATGGGGTAACAAAGAGTCAGACACAACTGAAGTGACTTAGCATACAGGTAATCCTTTGGGAGATTGATTTAAGGCAAGGACTCTTGACTCAAACACATTGACTGAATTAAATTTGTTCTTGTTCAGTCACTCAGTCATGCACGACTATTTGAGACCCCATGGACTGCAGCACACCAGGCTTCTCTGTCCTTCACCATCTCCTGGAGCTTGCTCAAATTCATGTCCATTGAGTTGGTGATGCTACCCAACCATTTCATCCTCTTTTGTCCCTTTCTCCTCCTGCCTTCAATCTTTCCCAGCATCAGGGTCTTTTCTAATGAGTTGGATCTTCATATCAGATGGCCAAAATATTAGAGCTTCAGCTTCAGTCCTTCCAATATTCAGGATTGATTTCCTTTAGGATTGACTGGTTTGATCTCCTTGGAGTCCAAGGGACTCTTAAGAGTCTTCTCCAACACCACATTTCAAAAGCATCAATTCTTTGGTGCTCAAAGTTCTTTATGGTCCAGCTCTCACATCCACCCATGACTACTGGAAAAACCATAGCTTTGACTATACAGATCTTTGTTGGCAAAGTAATGTCTCTGCTTTTTAATATGCTGTCTAGGTTTGTCATAGTTTTTCTTTCAAGGAGCAAGCATCTTTTAATTTCAGGGCTGCAGTCACCATCTGCAGTGATTTTGGAACCCCCCAAAATAACGTCTGTCACTGTTTCCCTATCTATTTGCCATAAAGTGATGGGACTGGATGCCATGATCTTAGCTTTTTGAATGTTGAATTTTAAGCCAGCTCTTTTATTCTCCTCATTCATCTCATCAAGGAGCTCTTTAGTTCCTCTTCAGTTTCTGCATATCTGAGCTTATTGACTAAATAAGCAACTAAATAGCTGAACTAAATAGCAACTCAAAATATCTAAATATTTCTAATTAGGTGTTGAAATTTCTAAGGGAAAGTATAACGTAGGATTTCATTTTTAAAAAAGAAGACAAAATATAAAATAGAACTTTAGCAAGATTCTTCATGATTTTTTAATAAACATAATAGTAATAAATTAGGCATAACTTAGGGAGTCTTGGAAAGCAAAGAGCCAGAATTGACTCTCAGCTTGTTGTTCAGTCAATAAGTCTTGTCCAACTCTTTGTGACCCCATGGACTATACAGTATGCCAGGTGTCCCTGTACTTCACTCTCTCTCTCCCAGAGTTTGCTGAAATTCATGTCCATTGAGTCAGTGATGTTATCTAACCATCTCATCTTCTCAGCCAGTTATTCTGAAATCAGATAACACTTTCTTTCTGTGGGCTTGGTGATCTCTTGACTGGACATAGTAAGTGGTACTGTTCTTTTCATCTTACCATATGTTTATCTAAAAACTATTTAAGAGTAATAGAATTATCAATAAACCAAAATAACTACAGGGTGAGCATCTACTATGTGCAGAAAATTGTACTGCTTGCTCTGAGTTTTTACTCTGGCTAGGGAGGCAAGACTAGAAATATACAAAGTAAAATAGCAATGAGAGATTTAACCACAGATCAAGGCTGTGATAGGAGAGGGAACAAAGTAAATGAATTACACAAACATTGGTTTGCATAGTGAAAACTTGACTATATAAGGAAATAATATGGATAGCAAACACTTTCTGAATGCTTACTTGGTTCTAGGAATGATGCTGTGTTTTATATGGAATTATCTCCTTTAATCCCTAAAATTCTATGAGTCATAATAGCTAGCATTTATTTAGGTCTCACTAGGTTCTAGACAGCATGCTAAGTGCTTTAAATGGTTACAGATTACTTTATTTTATCCTTGCAAAGACCCTTTTTAGTAGGTACAATCAACTCCTTGTACAGAATAGGAAACTGAGGCTTAGTAAGACTGAGTTCTTTGCCCAAGTTTTCACAAGTAACATGTGATGGTGTAATTATTTAAATCCACTCTTAATTACAGTGCTCACTTGCTCTATAACAACAAGCAGGTATTGTTATAAAATCTATTTTCCAGTGGAGAAAACTAAGGCTCAGAAAACTGAGGTCATGAACACATGTCTGTATAAAAGCCAAAACATAGGATCCTAACCACAAAACATCCCAAAGCATCAGAAAGAGAAGTGGCATATATTTTATATTTTATCAGTGTCATCCAGCAGACTTGAACTGAGTTTAGGTTGAATATTAGTGGTAAATGAGGCAAACACAATTCAGATTTTTAAAATCTTTATCATTTACTTACACGAGGAACTTGGCCATATGCTAGGGAACAACGTTGTAGCAGGCAGACTGCACACACTTGGGAGCAAGGACAGATCCTGATCTACTAACTGTGAAAACAAGTAACTGGAAGTGAGGAATTTTACAGAAGATGGACACATTCAGTCAGTGCTCTTTTGTTCTGATGATTCCATGATGCTAGAGAATTCTGGAATTCCTACTGCAGCAGCTATGTTCCCTTAGCACCATAATCTCACCCTGTGGCTCGAGGGGTCAAAAAAAGAAAAAAGAAAGGAATATACTTATTTCTTTTTTCTATTTTTATCCTCTCCTCCACCCAACCCCCTAACTCTAAAATGCCCAAGCAAACCTTGCTAATGTTATACTAAATACCTGCCAGAAAGCCTCTAAAACAAGGCTTATTTCATCTTGTATTTCACCTGCCGTTCATCACTCTAGATTTCCCTGGCCCAATAAGTTCACTTTTTGTTTAAAATTTTTGGCTGCCTTTGGTCTTTGTTGTGGTGCACAGGCTTCTCCAGCTGTGGTATGCTGGCTCAGCGGTTGTAGCACACAAGTTTAGTTGTCCTGCAGGACAAGGATCTTAGTTCCCTGACCAGCAACCGAACCCGTGTCCGCTGCATTGGAAGGAAGATTCTTAACCACTGGATCACCGGAGAAGTTCACTTTTAAACCCAGATTTTCATCCGTAGCACCCCTGAGTTTGATGAGCCACACTGGACCCATTTGGATTACTCACTCTCTGGCACTAGGCATTTTAATGTTGAGTGTTCTTGCCCTCAACTGACAGCACAGACTGGGCAGATTTGCTTCCTGCCTAACCTCAGGGAAGAGCATCACACAAGTGCAATCTGAAGGCATCAAGATTGAAATGAAAGAGTTGTCCTTGAAATCCCATTTAAAAAAAAAATCTGGCTAAATCATTCTCCAACATTTATTTATCAAGGATCCCATATAAGCTTCAAAATGAAATGGAAATTCTTAGGACACAGGGACCTGCAGACTGTAGACCTAAATACATCTCTCTACTCTCGCCACGCCCCTCCTCCCAGCATACGTCTACACCATCTGCCAACCAGCCACTTGTTAAGAATCTGCCTGCCAATGCAGGGGATGTGGCTTTGATCCCACGCGCTATGGAGCAGCTAAGCCCATGCACAACTCCTGAACCAGCACCATAGAGCCTGTGTGTTAGAGCCTGTGCTCTGCAACAAGAGAAGCCGCTGCAATGAGAAGACTGTCCACTGCAAGTAGAGTAGCTCTTGCTTGCTGTAACAAGAGAAAGACCACGCATGGCAACAAAGACCCACCGCAGCCATAAATAAAAATTTTAAAAAGGAAAAAAAAGTGTTTAAAAGTACCCCCAAACAAGCCGCCTGAATCCCTGACTACAGTTCCTCATTGTGCTATCTCATTCCTTCCCTATCTTTGCTCTTTTGATTTCATCTCCTTGGAAAGTCTTCCTTCACCTTTCCACCTGGCTAACACATTCTTATTTTTGGAGATTCATGTAGAATCAGCTCCCTCTAGGAAAATCTTTCCTGACCACTCCGCCCACCCCCATGGAGAGGTGGTGCCTCTTCTCCATGTTCCCTCAGCTGTTACAGGCATCACTTTTATCACTCTGCATTGCAACTGTTACCTCTTGTTTTTATCAGAGAATAGTCACTTACTTTAGGAGAAAATCAATTTAACACCTTACTTCTCAGTAGCCAATGACAGTCAGTTAGTTCGGTTCAGTTCAGTCACTGTGTAGTGTCCAACTCTTTGTGACCCCATGGACTGCAGCATGCCAGGCCTCCCTGTCCATCACCAACACCCAGAGTTCACTCAAACTCATGTTCATTGAGTCAGTGATGCCATCCCACCATCCATCCTCTGTTGTCCCCTTCTCCTCCTGCCCTCAATCCCTCCCAGCATCAGGGTCTTTTCAAATGAGTCAATTCTTCCCATCAGGTGACCAAAGTATTGGAGTTTCAACTTCAACATCAGTCCTTTCAATGAATATTCAGGACTGATTTCCTTTAGGGTGGACTGGTTGGATTCCCTTGCAGTCCAAGGGACTCTCAAGAGTCTTTTTCAACACCACAATTCAAAAGCATCAATTCCTCAGTACTCAGCTTGCTTTATAGTGCAACTCTTACATTCATACATGACTACAGGAAAAACCATAGCCTTGACTAGACAGACCTTTGTTGGCAAAGTAATATATCTGGTTTTTAATGTACTGTCTAGGTTGGTCATAACTTTCCTTCCAAGGAGTAAGGGTCTTCTAATTTCCTGGCTTAAGTCACCATCTGCAGTGATTTTGGAGCCCCCCAAAATAAAGTCTGACACTGTTTCCACTGTTTCCCCATCTATTTCCCATGAAGTGATGCAGCCAGATGCCATGATCTTCGTTTTCTGAATGTTGAGCTTTAAGCCAACTTTTTCACTCTCCTCTTTCATTTTCATCAAGAGGCTCTTTAGTTCTTTGCTTTCTGCCATAAGGGTGGTGTCATCTACATATCTGAGGTTATTGAGATTTCTTCCGGCAATCTTGATTCCAGCTTGTGCTTCATCCAGCCCAGGGTTTCTCATGATGTACTTACTCTGCATATAAGTGAAATAAGCAGGGTGACAATATATGGCCTTGACGTATTGCTTTCCCTATTTGGAACCAGTCTGTTGTTCCATGTCCAGTTCTAACTGTTGCATCTTGACCTGCACACAGATTTCTCAAGAGGCAGGTCAGGTGGTCTGGTCTTCCCATTTCTTGAAGAATTTTCCACAGTTTGTTGTGATCCACACAGTCAAAGGCTTTGGCATAGTCAATAAAGCAGAAATAGATGTTTTTCTGGAACTCTTTTTTTTTTTTCCATGATCCAGTGGTTGTTGGCAATTTGATCCCTGGTTCCTCTGCCTTTTCTAAAACCAGCTTGAACATCAGGGAGTTCACAGTTCACCTATTGCTGAAGCCTGGCTTGGAGAATTTTGAGCACTACTTTGCTAGTATTTGAGATGAGTGCAATTGTGCGGTAGTTTGAGCATTCTTTGGCATTGCCTTTCTTTGGGATTGGAATGAAAACTGACCTTTTCCAGTCCTATGGCCACTGCTGAGTTCTCCAAATTTGCTGGCATATTGAGTGCAGCACTTTCACAGCATCATCTTTCAGGATTTGATATAGCTCAATTGGAATTCCATCACCTCCACTAGCTTTGTTCGTAGTGATATTTTCTAAGGCCCACTTGACTTTACATTCCAGGATGTCTGGCTCTAGATGAGTGATCACACCATCGTGATTATCTGGATTGTGAAGATCTTTTTTGGTACAATTCAATTTCAGCTTCTTCAGTATTACTGGTTGGGGCATAGACTTGGACTACTGTGATATTGAATGGTTTGCCTTGGAAATGAACAGAGATCATTCTGTCATTTCTGAGACTGCATCCAAGTACTGCATTTTGGACTCTCTTGTTGACTATGATGGCTACTCCATTGCTTCTGAGGGATTCCTGCCTGCAGTAGTAGATATAATGGTCATCTGAGTTAAATTCATCCATTCCAGTCCATTTTAGTTCGCTGATTCCTAGAATGTCGATGTTCACTCTTGCCATCTCTTGTTTGACCACTTCCAATTTGCCTTGATTCATGGACCTAACATTCCAGGTTCCTATGGAATATTGTTCTTTACAGCATCGGACCTTGCTTCTATCATCAGTCACATCCACAGCTGGGTATTGTTTTTGCTTTGGCTTCATCCCTTCATTCTTCCTGGAGTTATTTCTCCACTGATCTCCAGTAGCGTGTTGGGCACCTACTGACCTGAGGAGTTCCTCTTTCAGTATCCTATCATTTTGCCTTTTCATACTATTCATGGGGTTCTCAAGGCAAGAATACTGAAGTGGTTTGCCATTCCCTTTTCCAGTGGACCACATTCTGTCAGACCTCTCCAGCATGATCCGCCCATCTTGGGTGGCCTCACGGGTATGGCTTAGTTTCATTGAGTTAGACAAGGCTGTGGTCCTAGATTAGATTTACTAGTTTTCTGTGAGTATGGTTTCAGTGTGTCTGCCCTCTGATGCCCTCTTGCAACACCTACCATCTTACTTGGGTTTCTCTTACCTTGGACATGGGGTATCTTCACGGATGTTCCAGCAAAGTGCAGCCACTGCTCCTTACCTTGGATGAGGGGTGTCTCCTCATCACTGCTCTTCCTGACCTTCAACATGGGATGGCTCCTCTAGGCCCTGCTGTGCCCATGCATCCACATTCCTAGTTTAGCCAGACAAATGGCTGCCTATAAAAATGAGTACATTTTCCAGCCCTTCTTAAAGTTCTCCATAACCAGGTGATGATGTCATTCTGGCCAATTGGATGACACAGAGGTGGAGCATGTCCAGAAACTTCCTTTATAATAATTGCTTTGAACTCTTAGGAAGCATCCTACATAAGAAATGCATTTTATGTCATGTATATTACAGTCACACATGTATTTCCAAAACAGAAGTTTTATGTGGAAATACTCATCTTTACTGTGTGGTAAACACTTAGATTTTTATCTATTTGATTCTATTTCATTTTTAAAAGTTATCCATTATATTGATTTTATGACATACTAGTGGGTCATGACTCACAATTCAAAAAGCAGTGCTCTACTAGAAACATTATATTTACTTCTTTCTCTTTTTTTCTTTGTCGACACTACTGTCTTGCTTCTGAAACAAATGCCTCCACTTTGGACCATGAGATCAGGGCCACACACAAAGGAGATTCAAGATGGAAGCCATCTGGGTCTCTGTTGTTATAAAACATCATAATAGCTGCACATTACCTACCTGGGCTTTTACATGAGAGAGACACAAGTTCTTATCTAATTTAAGCCACTCTTATTTTGAATTTTCTGCCCCTCATGGCCTAAACGAACCCTAATTAGTTGTGCAGTCTTATTATGTGCTTGCTTCCTGATCCATTTCTCTCTGCTTTCCTGCTTTGCTTTTATTATAAAGGGGCTGAGCCTTGTATTCAGTCAGCGGGAAGGGCTGGTGTGGGACAGGAGGGCAGAGGAAAAGAAAGCCAAGATATTTCTCGTCAGCTCTCTGCTTTAGTGGCACTTCATCGACAGCAGCTGTGTCTCCTCTATGGCTCCCCAGTGGACACAGCTTCGTCTTCTGTTGGCGATTTTAGCTCTTGGTCTTGTAGTGTTAGCCTCTCCCTTGATCTCTGCTGCATAGGGGTGCTCGTAGCTTCCTGCTGTGGCTGACCTCCGGGTCTCCTCACTTTCCCTTTCTGGCTCTCAGTTCTTTGATTCTCCATTTAATTAAGTTCCCACAGTACATTTCCTCCATGCTAAATACTTAAAATATTCAATCTGCTTCCCTAGTGGTCCAGTGGTTAAGAATCTGCCCTGCAATACAGGAAATGCTGGTTCAATCCCTGGTCCAGGAAGACCCCACATGACCAAATAATCCTGTGTGCCACAACCACCGAGCCTGGGCTCTAGAGCTCATGAGCCACGACTGCTGGGCCCGTGTGCCTCAACTGCGGATGCCACACGCCTAGAGCCAGTGCTCTGCAATAAGAGAAGCTGCTGCAGCAAGAATCGTGCACACCCCAACTAGAGAAAGCCACGCACAGCAGCCCAGACCCGGCAGAGTAAAAAATGAAAGTAAATCAATCTCTTAAAAGAAAAAGAGCCCCTGACTCACGCTAAAATATCATAGGAAGCACTTTATGTAAAGTTGCTCATTTCCTCCTCACCCTGTATGATAGGCACTATTCTCTGCTGTCCTCCCTCCCCTTAGAATTGATGAACTGATGAAACTGAGACCCAGAAACATTATGACCTGCCCTGGTCACTTGGTGGGTGGAGGGGTATCCAACTCCAAAGCGACTACCAGCAGCCTAACTTTCAGAAAGCATGACCTTATTTTTTAGGATTTTTTTTTTCTCAAAAAGTAATTTTTTTCTTTTTAATTGTGTTACTGTGCCTGGAAAATCCCATGGATGGAGGAGCCTGGTGGGCTGCCCTCTATGGGGTCGCACAGAGTCGGACACGACTGAAGCGACTTAGCAGCAGCAGCAGTAGTGCAAAGGTCTAGACACAAAAGCTATTGGTATGACATGGCTCCATGTTACCCAAGTAGGTGGTCTCCATCCTCCAAGTACCTCCCCAAAGCAGGTTAATGTCCTTTAACTTCTGCCTTTAAAAAAGTTTCCAGTCCCTTCCCACCCTGGGTGAGGGGGTGCTTTCTGTCTCTTTACATCAAAGTCTTAATTATTCTTCCTGGGCTGCATTTGCTCATTCATGAAATGTTTATTGAGTGCTTAGTATGTGCCCAAGGGCTAGGGTCTAGGGCTGAGCAAACATGAATGTGACTCAGCTCCTGCACTAAAAGAGCTCATTGTCCAGGAGGAAAGACTGGCATATAAAATAATGAAAGCACACACAGAAGACTTTCTTTGGCAAAATCCAGCACAATTGCATCACAGTGGAGGTGTGGATCTTGAACTGGCTCTTGAAGAATAGGTAGGAGCTTGGGATGTGAAGGGAATTGGAGGAAACAAATGGAAGGAACTAACACATGCAAAGAATCAAAAACAAACCATTTCATTTCCATCAAATGTGGGTATAGAGCTTACACACCAAAATAAACCTCAGTATATTTATATTTACCCAAGACTATGTAGATATGCATGTATGTATATGTGTATTTCCAGTGGCTCAACCGTAAAGAATCCCCTTGTGATGGAGACACAGGTTTGATCCCTGGGTCAGGAAGATCTCTGGGGAGGGCAGGGCTTGGCAACCCACTCCAGTATTCTTGTCTGGAGAATCCCATGGACAGAGGAGCCTGGAGGACTATAGTCCATGGGGTTGCAAACAGGCAGATATAACTGAAGTGACTTAGCATGCATGATATACACATATATATTTATTGTTATATGTACTTTACACATACATGGGCTTCCCTGGTGGCTCAGATGATAAAGAATCTGCCTGCAATGTGGCTGCGTTTGATCCCAGGGTTGGGAAGAATCCCTGGAGAAGTGAATGGCAACCCACTTCAGTATTCTTCTCTTAAGAATCCCCATGGACAGAGGAGCCTGGTGGGCTACAAACCACAGGGTCGCAAAAAGTCGGACGCAACTGAGTGACTAAGCACAGCACAGCATAGCACACATATACATACAGACAACTTTAACTACATACCTATATTTTATATAGACATTATATATACTATGCATTTGTATATAAATATACACAAATATGGGCTTCCCTGTGGTTCAGTGGTAAAAAATATCTGCCTGCCAATGCAGGAGGCATGTGCTTGATCCCTGGATTGGAAAGATCCCCTGGTGAAGGAAATGGCAACCCACTCCAGTATTCTTGCCTAAGAAATACCATAGACAGAAGAGCCTGGCTGGTTGTACAGTCCATGGGGTCACAAAAGAGTTGGACACAACTTAGCAATCAAACAACAACAACAAATACACAAATATGTATGCTGCTGCTGCTGCATCACTTCAGTCGTGTCTGACTCTGTGTGACCCCATAGACAGCAGCCCACCAGGCTCCTCCATCCCTGGGATTCTCCATGCAAGAACACTGGAGTGGGTTGCCATTTCCTTCTCCACAGATATGTATATATATACATAAATATTAAGATATGTATATGATATACAATATTATATGTATATGATATATATATCTTCTTTAGTTTTTTACTTTCCTTTTGACATTATATTGATATAACTTACTGAACAAAAGAATAAAGTGTACAGAAAAGTTAATGTGTTATTAAAGCAAGAAAATCTAAATGCCAGGAGTATATCTGTGACTGTATTCACCACACTAACAAATACCCAGGGAAAAATGATTGAAACATAATCCATAGACACATAGCTTTATACAAGGACATTCCCTCATAGGGGAAAGCCCGAAAGGATCTTGCAGGCTCAAGTTCCTTTCTGGAAAACTATTAAAGAATGTGCCCTGCTTTGTTATGTTTCAGTTGAAAGTAAGATGTGATTAATAAAGGATATTTTCCACTAGGCTGGAAGTAGTTCACGTTTATCAGTTTCAAAATGGCAATCTGTCCAAAATTCCTCTTGCTCAGGGCAGTATGATTCTGGGAGAAAAAAAAGGAATTAATAATTGCTGTCCCCAAATCTCTAAGAACCTCCGCTAACCTACTAAATCCCCACCCAAAGTTCTCCAGCTTACCCATTATATCTGTATTTGGGGAGGGGGGCTTCCTAAGTTGCCTTCCACCTCAGATCTACCAGGTGAACCCACCTCTGGATGGATTATAACATTGTCAGAAAGGGGTAGCTTTTATATTGCTTCATGTTTACATATTGTCTTAACCTCTCCAGTTAGCATGTAGAGTCCCTGAGGAAAAGTAATCTTTCATATGCTAGGTTCTTTGGAACAACTATACTCTTCTAAAAAAATATCTCCCAACGGGTTTCCCTACTTTGCTTTCCAGTTTTCTTTGGCCATTGTGGCCCTCAGAAAAGGGAACATATAAATCACCTTGGGGTGGAGGAAAAAATGATGTAAAGGAAATCTTAAATTTTTTTTTTTGAAGGATAATTGCTTCACAGAATTTTGTTGTTTTCTGTCAAACCTCAACATAGATCAGTCATAGATATACATATATTCCCTCCCTTTTGACCCCCACCTCCCCATACCACCCCTCTAGGTTGATACAGAGCCTGTTTGAGTTTCCTGAGCCATATAGCAAATTTCTGTTGGCTATCTGTTTTACATATGGTAATGTAAGTTTCCATGTTACTCTATCCATACATCTCACCCTTTCATCCCCTCTCGCTATGTCCATAAGTCTATTCTCTATGTCTGTTTCTCCATTCTTTTTAACACCAAGAAGTAGGGCCTCAGAGGAAAGGAGAGAAGACTAAGGCAGGGAGGGAAGACATGTGCTAGGCTATCTTCTCTGGCCTGAAACTCCAGTGGGTGATGGTGGAGGAGAAACGTGAAAACAAGCAGGTATGTTTGATCCAGGTAGTCATACAGTAATCACAGGGCCACTACACTGTGATTCAGAGATGGCAGAGAGGCATAGTACAGTAGAAGACAGATTCCCCTTGTTTCTCAGGGAGTCCAGGTTGGTAAGATGAGGATTCCTAGGTTTGCTGTCTACCTAGAGAAGGCTGTGGAAGACGGTAGGGGCATGAACCATGCCCATCAGTTCCCTATTGGCTGTGGTACAAACCTGCCACTAGGAATCAGAGGGCCCAGATTTCTACTTGCATAAAATTCCTAATGCCTGCAAGATGGGGAGGAAAGTCCAAAGAGGGCACTGAAAATGGGCCACCTGATAGGGTTGACAGCAAGATGCCACCGGGGACTTCCCCAACAGTCCATTGATTTAGAATCCATGCTTCCACTGTAGGGGGTGCAGGTGTGATTCCCTGCTCAGGAAACTAGGATCCCACATGCCAGTTTATGTGCCCCTCTTCAGAAAGCCACCGGTACCAGAGAGACATGAACATATGAGGATACCAGCAGTAAAGCCATCACTAAGTAGACCATAAGTTTCTTTGGCTGAAAAGTATAGCAGTGGGTGCCGGCCAGATGCTAGAATGAGAGCAGAGCAGCTGCGCTGCATCAGAGGTTGACAAGGACCCAGAAGACAGGATGGGTCCAAGGGCCCTTTTATCACCAGGAGGCAGGTGACCCTCTAAGACTAGCCATTACCAGTCCAAGCCTACTCTGCTTGTCCCATGACAAGTCAATGAATTGGAGATGAGATGTTGAGGCAAGAAATACAACTTTATTCAGAAAACCAACATATGGAGAAGATGGCAGACTAATGTCTCAAAAGAGTCATCTAATCGGGGTCTGGATGCCAGATTCTTTTATTGAACACAGAAGCAGAGGTGGGGGGGGTGAGGAAATAAAAAGGCCATTAATCTTACAAATACCTCCTGAAATAGCTAGCTGTGGGGAAGGGATGTATTAATTTCTTCCTTTCTGTAGCCATCCACAGGTGGACAGAGGCCTGAACAAAGGTGCTTTGGTCTAATATTCAGGCAGAGGGGCAGGGTTTTTAGAGGCAGGCCATTATGTATAAACAGTATGTTTTAGTGAAAAAAAAAAAAAGCAATGGGAAGCAAAGGTTAAAGTAAAACAAACATATCCAACATGGAGTCAGTTCTTCCCTGTAACATAGCCTTGAGAGAAAGGGGAAAGGAGAGAGTCATTACCCTAAAGAGAGCAAGTTTAAACTAAAGGAACAGATTGAACTAAACAGATATTGTTGACAGATGCACTTAAGCATATTTTTCCTTTTACCCAATGGATTGGAGCCTATTTAGGAGCTTTAAACTCATTGGAAAAACTATAGTTACAAGTTTCTCACATATTCTGAAATTTATATTATGAAATATTTGACTGGTCTATATTTACTAATAGCAACTGGCTCAGAGGAAATAATATTTTTAGTAATAGTAGTAGTAGACCTGAAACAATATTTTAGTAACTAATTTGAATCAATAAGTAGGAATCTATTATTCAATATGCCCAAGTAATTGCTAGATGGATTATCAAATTGACTATTCACAGCTGATGGAAGATTCCATGGCTTTCTAATTAACAAAGTTAAATGTCAGAAGATAGTGATTATTGCTTAAGTTTATACTTTAACTTGCAAGTGTACAAATTCTGCATTTACTGATGCATCAATTCCATTCCAAAGATCTGCCTGACTTGTGCTTACTACACTTCTCAACCACTCTCAGCTACTTCCTAATAAGGCACAGAGACTTGGACCAGAGGGAGAAAAACAAATTGTTTATGCAGCCTTAGTGTGTTCTTAAGAATTGCCTCTATCTGCCTGTCATCATCTGTCTATCTTTATCTACCACCCATTCAGTTATCTATACCAGCAAGACTTAAAAATTAAGGTAAAGTACTTTTTACCACAGTGGTTAACTGTAACAAAATTCTTGTATGCATGGCACTTTATAGTTCATAGAACTCTTCTAACATTTCATCTCTCCTAATTTTAACAACTCTGAATCTCTCTATAACCCATTCTAATCAAGTCTTTGTAGTTACTAGTCCACTGATAAAGGCTTTTGTCAAGGTTGTCAGTGACCCTCATCTTGCAAATCCAGTGGTGAACATCAAGTCCTTATCTTTCCAACCTCTCAACACCACTCAAAATGGTTTCTGAAAGCATTTTCTTCACTGTTTTGTGTCATCTGCTGTTTACATTTGTAAAATTTAGTGTCTTCTCTTATTCTCTTCCTATGAAAAGAAATGTTGAAGGGCCCCACATTTCAGTCCTTGGCTTCTCTTTGTTGTTACATTCTATGGGATTTAGCTCTATGCCTTTTGATACTGTGTTGATGAGTCCTAAATTCATTTCTCCAGCTCTGTTTAGTCTTGAATATCCAAGTCTACTTGGCATTTCTGCTTGTGTGTTCAAGAGGCATCACAAACTTAGTATGTCCGCCTTAGCCAGCGCTCCCAAATGCATGTTTTCTGGTCCCCACCTGTCAATGACTACCTAAGTCTACTTCTTTTATATGCCCTGATTGTAGCTTAACTACATGTTTGTCTCTAACCTTAAACAGACCTCCACCATAGGTTTGTCTTCACTTCAGCCTGCTCTAGGCCTGTAGGCTTGTTTTGTCCATTGACTTTCAGGTTCTACTTCTACTTGCTCCTTTTTCATGGTAAGTAGCTCCAGCTTTCCTCAACAATAGCATCTCTGTCTTATATCCAAGACTCTAGTTGCCCATGATTCTGGTGTTCCTATCTACCTGACAGCTTACTTTCAATGAAAATCGACTGCTTTTTAATAACCAGTAAATCCTGTCTCCTGACTTTCTTCTTTAACAAAGGCTGTATAGAGTACACAAACGGCCTATAGAGTACACGTCACAAGAGCATCATCAGACAGGACTTGTTAAGCATTCAGTTGCACACTGCCTCATTCTGGCTTCTAGGTGATTATCATCAGAATTGACTAAGAGGTTCATCTCCATTACCAATCCCAGTTGATTGGTGTTCGCTGCCTGGAGTGCTTTTTGGAAGGATTTTGAAAAAAGTGCTATGATCAAATAATATTGCTTACCATCTACACTGCACAAGGGAAACTGATTCTATGCACTTGCCACCCATGTATCAATCTAAGACATTATTCTCTCTCAAATTCTTTTACTGTTATATACCAAAAGAAAAACTCATTAATTAATACTTCATTAACAATTATAAACAAAACAAATTTAATGTTAGTTCATTAATAATTTATTAATATAGTAGAGGCAATAACCTGCTAATAATAGATATCATTTTAGTATACTTCATTTTGCCCAATAAGCTATTATACAAAGATTATATAAATAATACAAATAATAAAAAAATTTTCTCAACTAAGTCATTTAATCCTTACAGTTACCTTGTGAGCATTACTATTTTCTCTTCTCACACATAAAGAAACCAAGACTTAGAGATATAAAACAATGGCTACAAGTTCTCTTCACTAGTAAGTGGTAGAATTATCCAAACCAAAATTTATCTGGTTCCAAAGTCATGCTCTTAAAGACATTACTATATTGTTAATAAGACATTTGTTTAAAAACGTTTTAAGAATTTGATGAGTAGCATATATAAAGTATAAGAAATTAAAAAGAGGTCATAAGAATACACAGAACTATAGGAAAAAAGTCTAACGGCCCAGATAATCACTATGGTATGGTCACTCATCTAGAGACAGGCATCCTGGAGGGTTAGGTCAAGTGGGCTATAGGAAGCATTACTGCAAACAAAGCTAGTGGAGGTGACGGAATCCCAGTTGAGCTATTTCAAATCCTAAAAGATTTGAAGTTAAATTGCTGTTAAAGTGCTATACTCAATATGCCAGCAAATTTGGAAAACTTAGCAGTGGTCACAGAACTGGAAAAGGTCAGCGTTAATCCCAATCCCAAAGAAGAGCAATGCCAAAGAAGGTTCAAACTACTTGTGTGCTAAATTGCTTCAGTCATGTGCAACTCTTTGCGACCCTATAGACCCTCTGCTCATGGGATGCTCCAGGCAAGAATACTGGAGTTGGTTGCCATGCCCTTCTTCAGTGGACTCTCCTGACCTACGGTCTGAACCTGTGTCTTTTATGTCTCCTGCATTGGCAGTTGGGTTCTTTAGCACTAGGCTGCCTGGGAAGTTCTAAACTACCTTACAATTGGGCTCATTTCACATGCTTGTAAGGTTATGCTCAAAATCCTTCAAGCTAGGCTTTAGTAGTGTATGAATCTAGAACTTCCAGATATACAAGCTGGATTTAGAGAAGGCAGAGGAACAAGAGATCAAATTGCCAACATTCATTGGATCATAGAGAAAACAAGGGAATTCCAGACAAACATCTACTTTTGTTTCATCGACTATGCTAAAGCCTTTGACTGTGTGAATTACAACAAACTGTGGAAAATTCTTAAAGAGATGGAGATGTCAGACCACCTTACCTGTCTCCTGAGAAACCTGTATGTGAGTCAAGAAGCAACAGTTAGAACAAGACATGGAACAATGGACTGGTTCAAAACTGGGAAAGGAGTACGTCAAGGTTGTATATTGTCATTCTGTTTATTTAGCTTCTATGCAGAGTACCTCATGTGAAATGCTGGGCTGAATGAATCACAAGCTGGAATCAAGCTTGTCAGAATTATCAACAATCTCAGATACTCAATTGATACCAGTCTAATGGCAGTCTGAAATGAAGATGAACGAAAGAGCCTCTTGATAAGGGTAAAGAAGAGAGTAAAAAAGCTGGCTTAAAACTCAACTTTCAAAACACTAAGATATGGCATCCAGTCCCATCACTTTATGGCAAATACAAGGGGAAAAGTAGACGCCATGACAGATTGGGCTCCAAAATCACTGCAGATGGCGACTGCAGTCATGAAATTAGAAGATGCTTGCTCCTTGGAAAGAAACCTATGACAAACCTGGACAGCATATTAAAAATCAGAGATGTCACTTGCTAATAAAAATCTGCATAGTCAAAGCCATGGTTTTTCCAGTAGTTATGCACAGATGTGAGAGACGGACCATAAAGAAGGCTGAATGTCAAAGAATTGATGCTTTCAAATTATGGTGCTGGAGGAAATTCTTGAGAGTCCCTTGGACAGCAAGGAGACCAACCAGTCAATGTAAAGGAAATCAACCTTGAATATTCATTGAAAGTACTGACACTGAAGCTGAAGCTCTAATACTTTGCTCACCTGATGCGAAGAGCTAACTCTTTGGAAAAGATCCTGATGCTGGAAAAAACTGAAGGGATAAAGATAAGGGGGCAGTAGGAGATGAGATGTTTAGATAACATCACCAACTCAATAGACACGAATTTGAATGAATTCCAGGAGACAGTAGAAGACAGAGGAACCTGGGGTTCTGCAGTCCATGGGGTCACAAAGAGTTGGACACAATGACCGAGCAACAACAGCAATGTATCCATATTGCCCTATCTTCCCACTTCTTGCTTTATTGAGATATAATTGACATACATCATTATATAGATTTAAGATATGCAGCATAATGATTTGACCTTACATGTATTGTGAAATGATTACACATTAGTTAATATCCATCATCCATCAGCTCGTTTGGATACTAAAGAAAAAGAAAAAATATTTTTTCCTTGAGAGTAGAACCCTTAGGATTTACTCTCCAAATAAATTTCATATAAATCATACAGCACATTAGCTAAAATTATCATGTTATATACTACATCCCTAGTACTTACTTATTTTATAACTGGAAGTTTGTATCTTTTGACCAACTTCATTCAATTTCCTTCTGATAAATGTAAATGTGATCTCTTTTCTATGTGGTTCTGTTTTGTTTTAGATTCCACATATAAGTGAGATCATACGGTATTTGTCTTTCTCAGCCTGATTTATTTTACTTAGCATAATGCTCTCAAGGTCCACCCATGTTGTCACAAATGGCAGATTTCTTCCTTTATTATGGCTGAATAATATTCCACTGTGTACACATACCACAGCTTTTTCTCTTCATCTGTCATTGAACACTCAGGTTGTTTCCATGTCTTGGAAATTATAAATAATACCATTCTAAACATGAGGGTACAGATGTCTCTTTGACATAATCTTTTTAGTTTCCTTTGGATACATTCCCAGAAGTGGAACTGCTGGATCATATGGTAGTTCTATTTTTTAATTTTTTGAGAAATCTTCATACACAGTGTCAAAATCTTAACTGTATGTGAAAATCAAAATGGGACAATCTCAATGAATTTTTACAAATACTAACACTCAGGCAGCCACCATTCAATTCAATGTCTAAAACATTCCCAATGCCCTTGTGTTCTTTCCCAGTTTCTATTCCTTCCCAGTAGTAGCAATTCTGACTTCTCTTGCATAACTTAGTTTTGCCTGTTTTTGAACTTCACATAAAGGGAATCATACTGTCTGTAGTCTCTGCAGCTGTATTTGATTGCTAGTCATGATGTCAGTGAACATCATCTGGGGTGAACAGACCATGAGGTGACTCCCAGTGATTTCTACCTGCATCCTATGCTAAAGGGATTTCTAACCAGCAGAGATCACTCTGGCTGGCACAGTCAGAGAAGTGACAGTGAAGTTCGGTCTTGAATGCCCAGGAAGTTTTGGCCAGGGTGATCAGAGCAGAACAACTGATTTGGGCAAGCCAGCTGGCCAAGGCTCTAAACAACCACAGTTCTGGCTGAGGGGCAGAAAGCAGCAGACAAATCTAGAGATGCATTCCCCAGGCCCTAGAGATGTGGCTAATGATGTACTGTGGGAGGGAGGCAGGACTACTTAGTATTCTGCAAAGAGCCTCTTCTCCTCCACCTACTTCAGTGATCCAGTGTCTGGTTTTCAGAATCCGGCCTTTTTTTCTTTTTTCCACTAATTTTATTTATGAGATTTTAGGGTGTTTTTTAGTGAATGTTTTAGCTGTATTTATTTTCTCCTCATCCTTATACCCTCGAACACAATGTTTTCGAAGAAACTGTCATTATTCTAGCATCCACTAAAGAAATATTCCAGTCACATCCAGCCAAGAAGGAGCAAATGCTCTCATAAGCATAATCTCTGCCTGTATTGTTTCCCTGTGCTCTTAGCCTCCTGGCTTCACAAGTTTCCTCCTGGATTCATTCATTTCTGATGGATATGCACAGTTGTCAACAAATGTGGTATTAAAAATAGATTTCTGTATTTCCTAGGAGTGCCTTGGGACTAGAGAGACAGCATCAAAGGAATGTTTTCTGCACAGTCTGATACTGAGAGAACTGTGGCACACACCAAGCTTTTCAGAAATCTGAAAAAAAAATGTGTTTCCAATGGTAAAACCGACTTATAACAACAGAAATAATATAAAATGCTCTGAGTAGTAGTTTTGCATTCACCGACAGTTCAACCAATTGATCAACTCAACCTTCTGATTTACCCTAGCTCTAAGGTTATCAGAATGCTCAAATCAGGTCAAATGGAGAACTCAATTGAGGTAGCAAATTCTAATTTTTGGGAGAAAGAAAATGTTAGCAAAGATAGCAAATAGATGTAAATTTTCTGTCCTGGATCTGATGTAGCAGACCCTGTTCTCAACATTTTTGCACATGGTTTAGGGCTTGCCCTTTTTTTGAGTTGTGGATATCTGCTACCTTGCTTGTGTACATGTACCTGCAACCACACACTAGCAGCTGGCGCACATTTAGGCTTCTCCAGGCTCATCATTCTTTCTTGTTCTCCTGTCTTCATCACTCCCTTCACTCCAGCTCCTCGACCCCAGACAGTATCATCCTGGACTTAACTGTCTTCCTTCTATAACCTGCCTCACACAGGTTTTGGTCTCTAATCCCTCCTCCCTTCTCAGCTTCTTTCTTGCTTCATTTACCCTAAACCAGGCGCCTGGAAGGAATTTACATATCTATTGGCTTCAACGTGCATTACTTATTCTTACTTCAGGCCAGGACGGACCTAGTGGGGTATGAAAGAAAGAAAGTGAAGTCGCTCAGTTGTGTCCGACTCTTTGCGACCCCGGGACGATAACCTACCAGGCTCCACGGTCCATGAGATTTTCCAGGCAAGAATACTGGACTTGGCTGCCATTTCCTTCTCTAGGGGATCTTCCCAACCCAGGGATCGAATCCAGGTCTCCTGCATCATAGACAGACACCTTACCATCTGAGCTACTAGGGAAGCCCAGTGGGGTATGAGTTTAACTTAAATAGAGGTAGCTACTTTTCCTTTAGAAATGTGAAAAGGCTGACTTAGAGACCCACTTCCATCAGGTGTATTTGATTTTCAGTTTGAGAAAGTTAAAAAGAAAAATAATCAGGAGGAAAATAAACCTTGAAAGATAGTGATAGCAGGTGGATGGCATTCACCTGTTTGAACTGTTAACAATCCGCTGCCTTCAGGTCTCCTCATCCCACCTAGGATTGTTGTAGAGAAGAACCAGTTCTGACTCCATGTTGGAACTGTTTCTTTGACTTACTTTTTGTTGCTGTTATTGTAGTCATTCATAATGGCCTGCCTCAAAGGACCTTACCCTTCTGCCTGACTGTTAGATTACAGTGTCTTTGTTCAACTTAACTGAACTTTTCAGCTCATAGAGAGATAATCTGACCCTGCCCATCTGTGAATGGCTGCAAAAAAAGAAGAGATTATCACATCCCTTCCAAAGGTTGGCCCAAGGCTGAAGATTCTTTTTACTTTATTTCCTTACTGCCTCTCCCTCTCTGTTCTGTCTTTTGACTTTAGCTCCTCATTGCTTCTCTGATTCTAGGGTTTTCCTGGTGGCTCAGATGGTAAAAAAAAATCTGCCTGCAATGCAGTTCAATCCTTTGGTCAGGAAGATACCCTGGAGAAGGAAATGGCAACCCACTCCAGTATTCTTGCCTGGAAAATCCCATGGACAGAGGAGCCTGGAGGGCTACAGTTCATGGGTCTCAAAGAGTTGGACACAACTGAGCAATGAACACTTTCTGGATCTATAAAGAACCTGACATCCAGACCCCGGGGCTTCCCTGGTAGCTCAGCGGTAAAGAATCTGCCTGCAGTGCAAGAGAACCCTGATTTGATTCTTGGGTTGGGAAGATCCCCTGGAGAAGGGATAGTCTACCCACTCCAGTATTCTTGCCTGGAGAATGTCCACGGACAGAGGAGCCTGGCAGGCTACATTCCTGGGGTCTTGAAGAGTCAGACACGACTGAGTGACCAAGCACAGCATCCAGACCCTGACAAGATGATTATCTTATTGGTCAGCCAGCTTTCCAAATAAACCTGTATTCCTTGCTTCAACACCTCTTCTCTTGGATTCATTCACCTGTCGTGTGGCTAGCAGAGCTAGTGAGCTTGGACTCAGTAACAGGATCAATATCCCATGGGTAGACTCTTGAGTTCTTTACTTCAGTTTTTATAATGGAATGAAAAATATTTCTATCCTGTGATCAGTCCTCTGCTGCAGCCACTCTCTCCTGCATAGTCATGCAGGTTCTGACTGTGTTTTTACTCCTGGCTTCCTGGAATTCCCTTTCCCATCTCTCTAAGTGCTTTATGTTTTTAACAACTTATTTGAATCCAAGTCCTCTACAAATTCAGCCCTGACCACCCAGTGAAAATGAGCTCTTCCTCCACTCATATTTTTTGTACAATTTGGCAGTTACAAATTTTCAATGCAATAAATATTTATTGAGTGTTTACCATGTGCAAATTACCATCTATGGTACTCCAAGATAAATAAAATTCTTTTAACCTAAGTAGAGTATAAAATAAGTACTCAAAATTATAACCAAATGCAGAACATGCTATGTACTAGGAGGCGTGGTAGACAGAGCTGTAGGGGTTTGGAGAAGGAAGGGGAGAAAGGAGATAACATTTATGGGATGGACATTACAGGTTAGACTGAAATGCTGAATGTTTTATATCATCGTTTAACCCTCATAACAACTCTTTTTATAAAGGTGGAAGATAGGTTTCAAAAAAGTTTTTAAAAAAGTAATCAAGATCACATCCCAGATTAAGTAGTAGTATAGAATTTAAATCTAGGTCTGTTTGGCTTCGAAGTCCCATTCTTTCTACTTCTCTTATCTAGTTACAAATTAAAGAAAGTATTTATGAAGAAGGAGGCATTTGAGATGAGCCCTGAATCATGACCAGAATGAAATACATTAGAGAGAGAGAGAATACAGGCATGTTTCACTTTATTGCACTCTGTAGATAAATGTGTTCTTTACAGATTTAAGATTTGTGGCAACTCTGAGTTAAACAAGTCTATTGACGCCATTCTTTCCAACAGCATTTCTTCAGTTCGTGTCTCTGTGTCACATTTTGGTAATTCTTATATTTTTAAAATTAATTTTTCAGTTCAGTTCAATCACTCAGTCCTGTCCGACTTTTTGTGACCCCACGGACTGCTGCACACCAGGCCTCCCTGTCCATCACCAACTCCCAGAGTTCACTCAAACTCTTGTCCATTGAGTCAGTGAAGCCATCCAACCATCTCATCCTCTGTCGTCCCCGTCTCCTCCTGCCTCCAGTCTTTCCCAGTATCAGGGTCTTTTCAAATGAGTCAGTTTTTTACATCAGGTGGCCAAAGTATTGGAATTTCAGCTTCAGCATCAGTTCTTCCAGTGAATATTCAGAACTGATTTCCTTTAGGATGGACTGGTTGGATCTCCTTGCAGTCCAAGGGACTCTCAAGAGTCTTCTCCAACACCACAGTTCAAAAGCATCAATTCTTTGGTGCTTATTACAGTATAATTGCTTACAATGTTGTGTCTTGCAATATTTTTTTAACTTTTTCATTATTATCATCATTATGGTGATGTTAATACTATGACTTGCTGAAGGCTTTAATGATGGTTAGAATTTTTTAGCAATAAGGTATCTTTCTTTTTTAATTGAGTTTTAATTGAATGAACAATTCTTTAAATTCTAGAGTGCTTTAAAATTTTGTGAATTTTCACATACATGATTTCATATAATCACATAATAACCCTTCCCCCCCCCCCAACTTTCCCCTTCCCTCTTCCTACTTGTAATCACTAGTTTGTTCTGTGTATCTGTTAGTCTGCTGCTTTTTTTTGTTTTAGCAATAAACTATTTTAAAATTTAGGTATATATATTACTTTTTAAAGACATAAATATGTTGTATACCTAAGAGACTACAGTATAGTGAAAGCATAATTTTTATATGCTCTGGGAAACCGAAAAACTCATGTGACTCACTTTATTGTGATACTTGCTGGTTGTGGTGATCTAGAACCAAATCCACAGTATCTGTGAAGTATGCCTGTACATTCCCCCACACTTAAAATTCATAAGCAAAATATAGTGACAAGAAATAGGATGAGTTTAGGTAACAATAAATGGTCAAGTTAGACTGGCTCATGGATTATGTGGAATGGGCTAATAATACAGTAATAATTGTCTTTTGTTATGTGAGACATCATTTCATGTGAAGAGTCTCATTCAACACTCCTAGGAACCCTTTGAGATATCAGTTAATTTTTCTGCTTAACTCACCACCCTAAAACACAATGGCTCCAATTAGCTCCCAGTTCTGTGGGTTGGCATTTTGGACTGGGATCAACTTGGTGGGATGGGAGAGGGGGTGGGGTTCTTTGGCCAGTCTTGCCTGGACTCACTCTTGTAACTTATAGCCAGCTGGTGGATGAGCTAGAGCTTGGTAGTTCATGATGGCATCAATTACACATCTAATCAGTTGTGTAATAAGCTGAGGACTTATGGTTCTCCTCCACATGGCCACTCCAGAAGGCTAGCTTGAGTTTATTCTCATGAGAACTTTTGGTTTCCAAGTACAAAGAAAGGAGTGCTCAAGGCCTCTTGAGGCTAAAGCTCATAAATAGCACAAAGTGTCTTCCACATATTTATTTAAGAAATGTCAAAGCCAGGATAGAGTGTAGAGCCCAAGCTGAAAAAGTATGTAGTAGCTATATAACACAGTCTAATGTGATGGACAAGGTGATGAGTTTTTGTGCAATTTAGAAAGGTAATAAACTGCCATTGATAGGTTTTTAGTAGGAAAATGAAAAAAACAGTTATGCTTTAGGAGGTGCAACAGGATAGGCTGGTGAAGGAAAGGCTAGATGGAGGTGGTGCCAGCAGAGAAACTCATATAATGGGCAAAGTGAGACCAAAATGTGTGTCAGAACTCGAGTGTCTGCTATTCAAATGGTAAAGATGAGAAGAAATGTGTCTCTTCTTGGAAATGAGGGAACGAATTCAAGAGAGAGTATAGAATTATAATCATAGAATTTGGCAATTGACTGATATAATGGAGGAATAAGAGTGAAGACAAAAAGGCGCCTCTAAAGTTGTAATCCTAAGCATCAGAGGGAAAAATGATGCTGTTAATAGAGCCAAGGAAGATGGAAGAAAGAACTGGGTTTTGGATTATTAAGAGTCTGGTCTGGGACTTGTTCAGGTAATGTGTCAGCAGAAAAGTCACATGAAAGGGTTTAACAGGCAACTGTTAGAGAGGATTAGAGCTGGAAGAGAGACTATTTCTGCAGGGCAGGTTCAGAAGTCATCTTCAAAGAGGTGAGATTAGGAGCTGTAAAAGCAGATGAACTTGCTAAAGGGAGAGATGGTCAGGGAAACAAATAGTTGGAGTAAAGAGATTTTAATGTTAGTGACTTTCAGAGGCTATCTGGAGAAAACAAGATCAGATACAGAGACAGAAGGATAGTAAAAAAAAAAAAAGAAAAAAGAAAGAAAGAAAAAGTAGATGGAGGATGAAAATAAAAGCGTTCCAAGATGTCAGCGAAAGACAGAATGGCAAATGGAAGGGAATATCGGCCTACAATTCATTTCAGTCACTCAGTCATGTCCGACTCTTTATGAAATGTCAAATTGGCATACAGATGCTACCAAAATATCTGATTCAATTTCATTTCTGGGGAAAATAGCTCGCATTGTGAAGTTCAGAGTTGGGAGAGTGGTGGGTTAGAGAAGTGATGAGTTGTTGAACCTAAGGCAGAAATTCTTAATATTTTTTGAATGGAGATACCTTTAAGAATCTTTCTGAAGCTATGAATCCTTCTCCCAAGGAAATGTATTTCCAGAAAATACTGCACATACAATTTTAGGAGGTTTAAAAATTCACACAAAATTTCAGGCAGCTTATAAAGTCAATGGGCTACAATGAGCAAGAAATGAGTTCAGATTTTGAACACCTGTTCTAAGGGTAAACAGAATTACATCAGAGGGAGCAGAATACTGATTGGTTGTTTTGAAGCAATACTAGAGATATCTTCTCCATGCATACAATTCACAAGCTTAAAAAGGGCTCAAGTGAGGGGGATTAATTATGGTCAAGTTAAGAGTAATGATTATAACTATAATTTATTACGATCCTTTATGCCAGGTGTCCCTAGTGGAAAGGAACCTGCCTGCCAATTCAGGAGACATAAGAGATGCAGGTTCGATCCCTGGGTCAGGAAGATCCTCTGGAGAAGGAAAGGGCAGCCTATTCCAGTATTCTTGCCTAGAGAATTCCACGGACAGAGGAGCCTGGTGGGCTACAGTCCATAGCGTTGCAAAGAGTTGGACACAACTGAAGCAACTTAGCACACACCCATATCAGGTATTATACACATAATATTTTGTTTAAAACTTACAAAAAACTTACAGAGTAGGCATTATTATCCAGATGAACAAACTGAAATTTAAATCAGCTAAATGCCACCAAGAAAAGGAAACTGATTTAGAAAGTCTATGCCATTGAGCTTCTTATTATATTTAATAAGATATATGATATAAAAATACTCAAAACATAGATATTTACATGATATGTATTTAAAACTGAGGTCAATATTTATGGTGAGTGAGATAACCTGACAGAGTTATTTCCTCTGGAATGGTTACAAGAACAAATTCTATTCTTAGTCCTCATCAACCTCCTATGAGATACTGATAATAATTATTTAAGAAGCAAAAAAAAAAACCAGAAACATTTACATCTATGGATGACATATTTTAAAAGTCTTTGGATATCAAACAGAATCATGGAACATTAAAATAATTCACAAGTCACCTCATCATAATTTAGAGTATGAGCTACACATCTGTGTCAGATCAAACCTTGCATACCTCTTCAGATCCCCTGAATGGCTTCCCAGACTGTGCCGCCTTTGCTGAACTCCCTAAGCTTACCTGAGTGAATTGGTAGCACTGGCTTACCCGCACTCACATCCATACAATGTGTTACTGCCTCTAGTCACCACTTCCAGACTCGGAAGTAATGCTCCGTAGTGTGCATTTTAACTTCCTGGGCTCCTATCACAGGACTGATGATACAACTCAGAAGTGCAAGAGGGGGGCTTCCCTAGTGGTCCAGTGGCTGAGAGACCCCACCTCCAACGCAGGAAGTTTGACCCCTGCTCAGGGAACTAGATCTCCCATGTTGCAACTAAGAGTTCACATGTTGCAACTAAAGATCCTTCATGCCACAACTTAGACCTGGCACGCCCAAATAAATAGGTAAATATTTGTTTAAAAAGAAGAAGCGCAGGAGAACTGTTTTCCTGTGGAGTAATTCTTGACCAATAGGGAAAGGGAGGCTGAAGAGATCTATGCAAGTAACTTTTTCTCTTTACCCCCTTGGGGACCTTCCAGAGGTATGGTTTCTCCTCACCTTTCTTGAAAGAACCATCCAGGGTAGCCAGTTGTGAAGTGGGGCTCATTGCATCGCATTATCTCTTTCCTTGCTTCATTAACCCTTTCCTTCTTCAATTTCTGTTCTTATGCCTCCCCACATTTAAGCATTTTATTCTTATCTAAGGCTCTGCTTCCTGGAGGACCCTGTCAAAGTTTATGTTTGCTCACAAATAAATTACATTACTATATGCTAGCGACCTGACTGGAAAAGAGAATGAAAAATAAATTTCTTTCAAAATAATAAGCAAATATTATTTTATCTAAGGTAAATTAATCTAAATGAAATGATGAAAACATTCTGGGAGAAATAAATGGAGAAATAATAAATAGATATATCAGCTATGCTCTTCTTTGGGACCTTGGGAAAATACTATATTTTTAAGATTTCTTTCAATGGTACTATATATTTAATGGAATACTACTTCACAACTTCCTATGAGGTACTTTATGTTGCAAGATTAACTCATTGTGAAAATGCCATTGGAAAAATAAAAAGTCAGCAATATATATTAGTATTTATATAAATGGTGATAAAATCAATTAAATTAAAATCCACATATCAGTATAATGAAATAATTTTTCTTGTTTTAGAGCTTGTAATGTTCTTTCACATACATTTCTTATTTATTTATCACAATAACACTGTTAGATTGATTACACATGAACTAAAGTTATATATACTTTAAAGACTATTTACTTTTTGGATTTAATATAATTATATTTGGGGTCCTTCCAAAACAGGCTTGAGGTGCTGCATATCACAGTTGAGAAGTCTGAAGGTTGGAAAGCTCCCAGTTAAAGGGTTAGTAAGACTGCAAGGAGATCCAACCAGTCCATCCTAAAGGAGATCAGTCCTGGGTGTTCATTGGAAGGACTGATGCTGAAGCTGAAACTCCAACACTTTGGCCACTTCGTGCGAAGAGTTGACTCATTGGAAAAGACTCTGATGCTGGGAGGGATTGGGGGCAGGAGGAGAAGGGGACCACAGAGGATGAGATGGCTGGATGGCATCACCATCACTCAATGGACGTGACTTTGAGTGAACTCTGGGAGTTGGTGATGGACAGGGAGGCCTGGCGTGCTGTGATTCATGGGTTTGCAAAGAGTAGGACATGACTGAGCGACTGAATTGAACTGAACTGAACTGAAAGGGATATTGGGACTTCCATCCTGGCATTTTGCCTCCAGAACCTGTTTTTCTCACTAAATTTCACTGTCTTCTGTTAGGAAATGACAATGAATCAATGAATTTAATTTAAAGGCAGAAAAAATTTAATGGAATGGAATAGATTCCAGAAACAGTTTAAACTATTATAAGAATGTGGCACAGTCCTGTGTGTTTATGTCTTATGAAATTGTTTCAAATTATTTTGAGAAATGGGAAGAATGTAAGGGAAGAATCTTAAAAATAAATGAAGTAAATGAATGAATACATTCCAAAATTTTAAAAGTGTAATAATTAGGAGATAATAACTAGATATATTCTGTTGGGATATTCAGTAATAATACAGTATTGAAAATTAACTCACTCATCCATATTTCACAATATTGCAAACAATTTCTAGGAAAACTGAAGAAGCAGATTGATTCATAGTGGTGCTCAGTAAATATTTAGTAGTTGACTGACATCTAAAAAATAATTTAGAGGCCCAGATGGGTTCACAGGTGAATTCTACCAAAATTTTTACAGACGAAGTTAAACTGATTCTATAAAACCTTTTTCAGAAGATAAAAGCAAGGAAATACTTACTAATTTCTTCTGTGAGGCCAGCATTACCATAATATTAAAACCAGACAAAGACATTACAAGAAAACTGTAAACCAACATCCATCATGAATTTGAAAATGAAAGTGTTACAGTCACTCAGTACTGCCTGACTCTTTGTGACCCCATGGAGTGCAACCCATCAGGCTCCTCTGTCCATGGAGTTTTCCAGGCAAGGACACTGGAACAGTTTGCCATTTCCTTCTCCAGGGAATCTTCCCAACCCAGGGATCAAACCTGGGTTGCCTGTACTGCAGGCAGATTCTTTACCAACTGAGCAACCAGGGGAAGATATTCTTAGCTATGGGTTTCCCTCATAGTTCAATTGGTAAAGAATCTGCCTGCAATGCAGGAGATCCCGGTTTGATTCCTGGATCAGGAAGATAGCCTAGAGAAGGGATAGACTACCCACACCAGTTTTCTTGGGCTTCCCTTGTGTCTTAGCTGGTAAAGAATCTGCCTGTAATGCTGGACACCTGGGTTTGATCCCTGGGTTGGGAAGATCCCCTGAAGAAGGGAAAAGCTAACCTCTACAGTATTCTGGACTGGAGAATTCCGTTGACTGTACAGTTCATGGGGTCACAAAGAGTCGAACATGACTGAGAGACTTTTGCTTTCACTTTCCATCATGAATATAGATGCAGAAATTCTCACCAAAATATTAGCAAATCAAATCCAACAATACATAATAAGAATTATATACCATGACCAAGTGAAAGTTATGCCAGGTATACAGAGCTGATTTAACATTCAACCAAATAGAGTAATCCATCATATTAACAAACTAAAGAAAAAGAGCCATATGATCATATCAATTGTGCTTGTGCTCAGTCATGTCTGACTCTTTGTGACCCCATGGGCCGTAGCCTGCCAGGCGTCTCTGTCCATGGAGTTTTGCAGGCACGAATACTGAAGTGGGTTGCCATTTCTTACTGCAGGGAATCTTCCTGATGCAGGGTTCAAATGCAGGGGTCAAACCCTTGTCTCTTGCATCTCCTGTGTTGCCAGGCAGATTCTTTACTACTACACCACTTGGGAAGTCTGATCATATCAATAGATACATTAAAAGTTTTTGAAAAAATTCAACATCATTCATGATAAAAATTTTCAGTAAACTAGGAATAGAAAATAATTTCGTCAACTTGATAAACAACAGCTACAAAAACCCAGTTAACATCATACTTATTGGAAAGAAACTTAAAGCTTTCCTACTGAGATCAGAAACAAGAAAAGGATGTTCCTTCTCACCACTACTTTTCAGAATCACACTGGAAATCCTGGCTAGCGCCACAAGACAAGAAGAGAAGAGACATGCTGGTTGCAAAGAAAGAAATAGAACTGTTTTTTTTTTTTCCCCTCTGCAAATAATAAGGTCATCTAGGTAGAAAATCCAAAAGAATTGATCAAAAAAACTTCTGGAACTAATAAGCAATTGAAACAAAGTTATAGGACATATTATATAAAAAAACCAATACTTTCCTACGTATCAGCAACGAACAAGTAGAACTTGAAGTTAAAAATACAATAGCATTCACATTAGGAAAAATGAAATAGGTAAAAAATTAACAAACTATGTACAAGACAAGTGTGAGGAAAACTACAAAACTCTGATGAGAGATATCAAGAAAGAACTAAGTAAATGTAGAGAAACAAGCTGTTTATGGATGGGAAGAGGCTTTTTTAGGGCAGTAAAGCCACTCTGTAAAATTTTATAATGATGGGTACATGTCATTGTAAATTCATCCAAACTCAGAGAACATGCAATACCAAGAGTCAATCCTAACATAAACTATAGATTTTACCTGATAATCATGAGTTGAGGTAGGTTCATTAACTATAACAAATGTACCACTCTTGTAGGGGACACTGATTAAGAGGAAGTTGTGGGTGTAGAGGTGGGGGGGATATAGGAAAGCTATGTACCTTCTGCTAAATTTTTCTGTAAACCTAAGAGTGCTCTAAAATGTTGAAATTTAAATTTTAAAAATAAAAATTGTTGAAAAATTACTAGGAGAAAAGAAAGCTATACATTAATCCTAAATGTGGAAGAGCGATTGATGCATGTGATCAGAGAAAAGATGGATTTGAACATATGTGTAATTTAAACATTTGTGCAAAAAAAATGTTCTCAGTCTTTATCCACTCACCTGCAAAATCCTCTCCAATGGTGGAAGAGTTGCTACTCCGGTTTCAGGACAGGCATTGAGCTATGTTATTCATTTGATGAGGTTACTGTGTATGCTGCTGCTGCTGCTGCTAAGTCGCTTCAGTCCTGTTTGACTCTATGCGACCCCATAGACGGCAGCACACTAGGCTTGCCCATCCCTGGGATTCTCCAGGCAAGAACACTGGAGTGGGTTGCCATTTCCTTCTCCAATGCATGAAAGTGAAAGTGAAGTTGCTCAGTCGTGTCCGACTCTTAGCGACCCCATGGACTGCAGCCTACCAGGCTCCTCTGTCCATGGGATTTTCCAGGCAAGAGTACTGGAGTGGGGTGCCATTGCTTTCTCCATTACTGTGTATACCTGAAGTCATATTAATACTTCCAGCACTTGCTTCCAGCCCATTTTATTTTATATGTCATTCATGTATGTGAGTGACTTCACTTTCACTTTTCACTTTCATTCATTGGAGAAGGAAATGGCAACCCACTCCAGTGTGCTTGCCCACTCCAGTGTTCTTGCCTGCAGAATCCCAGGGACGGAGGAGGCTGATGGGCTGCTGTTTATGGGGTTGCATACAGTCAGACATGACTGAAGTGATTTAGCAGCAGCAGCAGCAGCATGTATGTGTATATATATGTCTTTCCAGGTTGCGCTGGTGGTAAAGAACTCCTTTGCTAATGCAGGAGAGGTAAGAGGTCTGGGTTTGATCCCTGAGTCAGGAAGATCCCCTGGAGAAGAGCACGGCAACCCACTCCAGAATTCATGTCTGGAGAATCCCATGGACAGAGGTGCCTGGTGGGCTGTGGTCCATAGGGTTGTAAAGAGTCAGACATGACTGAGCAACTAAGCACAGCACAGCATAAATATATTATATGTCACTGATGTTATAGGAGGGCCTATCTTTGCTATACACACCATGTATTTCTCCTCCAGCTTGCTGTATCTATATGCTAAGCTTTCTCTCTCATACTGTTCCTGGCACATTGTGGCAGAGCCTGGTCCTTAGTGGCAAGTCTAGCCATTTCCCTCCATTTCTTCCTGCTTCCAAGATTGTATGGGATACATAAACTTTTTTTCCTTTTGCTTAGGAACTATGGCTACATAGAAGGACAGGGAAACCTGGCCTGCTGCAGTCCCTGAGGTCATAAATAGTCGGACACAGCTGAGCAACGCAACAAATAGCTACATCTTTTCTGCCCTTTCTTTTCGCAGCTGGAAGCTAAGGCTCTGCCCTAATCATTAGGCAGCTGTGCAGACACTTAAAAATGGGTGAAGGAAGACAGGCTCTCCGTGTCCAGACCGCCTCAGCCGTCACAAGTGTTCTACCAGGGCACACTGGCAACAGACCTCCCTGGCCAATAGGGTGAGCACACAACTCATGCTGGATACTGGGCACTGTCCTAAGTGTTCTGCACAAAATAACTCATTTAATCTTCACAATAATCCTAGGAGAAGCTACTCTTCTGAAGATAAATGTACTTTGGTGTGGAGAGATTGTCTTCCTCCGACATGCCACAATTAGTAAGTGAATGGTTGTTTTAGGGTCCAAAACCAGGCAGCTTGGTTCTCAATTCCTCTTGGCCTCAGTGTTTCGAGCTGAAACATTCAGAGCCCTTTCCTAGGAGTTTTCCAAATTGTGGTGAGGAAGGTAATACTGTTATATCCCCAAGATGTTAAGAAGTGACTCTAGAGGCATTGGCAACCATGAGTGAGGCATGTTCCTCACCATGAGTCTGCCATGGGAGAGAATGAATGTATCAGCTGGAGACAAGCAGAGTTGCTTGACTGGTTCATAGAAACATCAAGACACAACTTCTAGTTGCTTTCAGCCTTTCTCAGTTTCTTGAGAACATGAAGTACATCAGTACACTTTTTTGCTTATGCTTTTCCAAACTTTGTGTCAGTCTTTTGCAACTAAAAGAGTACTGACTGTGAGAGAAAACAGAACCCAGATTACCCAAGCTCATATGGCAAAGGAGACATGGTCATTAAAATAGAGAGTGAAGTGGGCCCAGTAGTCCCTTTTAGAGAAACTGATATAAGAATAGTTCAGATAAGGTTAATTAATCATTGCTGTTGTTTTTCAGTCACCCAGTCACGTCCAAGGAACTCTCAGGACTCTTCTCCAACACCACAGTTCAAAGGCATCGATCGTTTGGTGCTCTGCCTTCTTTACAGTCCATCTCTCACAACCATACGTGACCACTGGGAAGACGGTAGGCTTGACTATATGGACTTTTGTCAGCAGCAATGTCTGCTTTTCAGCACATTATGAAGGTTTGTTATAGCTTTCCTGCCAAGAAGCAAATGTCTTCTGATTTCAGGCTGCAGTCACCATCTGCAGTCATTTTAGAACCCAAGGAAAGGAAATCTGTCACTACTTCCACCTTTCCCCCCTCTATTTGTCATGAAGTAATGTGGTGTTGGAGAAGACTCGAGAGTCCCTTGGACTGCAAGGAGATCCAACCACTCCATTCTGAAGGAGATCAGCCCTGGGATTTCTTTGGAAGGAATGATGCTAAAGCTGAAACTCCAGTACTCTGGCCACCTCATGTAAAGAGTTGACTCATTGGAAAAGACTCTGATGCTGGGAGGGATTGGGGCAGGAGGAGAAGGAGATGACAGGATGAGATGGCTGGATGGCATCACTGACTCGATGAGTGTGAATCTGAGTGAACTCCGGAAGCTGGTGATGGACAGGAGGCCTGGCGTGCTGCGATTCATGGGGTCACAAAGAGTCGGACATGACTGACTGAACTGAACTGAACTGAACTGAATGAGCCAGATGACACGATCGTAGTGTTTTTAATATTTAGTTTTAAGCCGGCTCTTTTTCACTTTCCTCCTTCACCCTCATTAAGAAGCTCTTTAATTAATCATAGGTTCACAGAAACAATTTTACCAGGTGACCCACCAAAGTCTTGATTTGTATAACCCAAAATATATTAGATCTGGTAAACAGAGGCTTTATATGAGCCATTGTGCTATAGGGTCATATCCTCTTATCCATTTACACCTGAGTGATCTTTGAGCCCTAGAACCCTTGAACAAAGAGAATCAGAATCAAGTAAGAAGGGATAGGTAAGGATCCTACTATAACATATCATGTGCCTCCTGCGCATCTCTTTACTCTCAAAGGACAGGCAGTCTACATGAAACTCAGGAAAGAAATATCCAAATTGAGTATCTTGGATGGTAGGATGGAGCACTATCAGATTTGGGCTCCAAACCCACCCTGTTCATGGCTGCCTACAAATCATATCACTGTGGGTGTTATGGGAACAGATGGTCTGAAGCTGAATTCCAATCTGAGTTCACCTCATAGAAGGTCCAGTGGAACCTGAATTCATTTCTACGGCCATTTCCTTAGTATTGTAGTTGTTCAGTTGCCAGGTCCTGTCTGACTTTCTGTGACCCCATGGGCTGCAGCATGCCAGGCCTTCCCGTGCCTCACCATCTCCCAGAATTTGCCATATCCATTGGCAAGTTTATGTCCATTGAATTGATGATGCCATCTAACCATCTCATCCTCTCTTGCCCTCTTCTTCTGCCTTCAGTTTTTCCCAGCATCAGGGTCTTTTCCGATGAGTCAGCTCTTTGCATCAGGTGGCCAAAATATTGGAGCTTCAGCTTCAACATCAGTCCTTCCAATGAATATTCAGGGTTGATTTCCTTCAGGATTGACTGGTTTGATCTCCTTGCTCTACAAGGGACTCTCAAGCATCTTCTCTAACACCACCATATGAAAGTATCAATTCTTCAGCACTTAGCTTTCTTTATAGTCCAACTCTCACATCCATACGTGACTACTGGGAAAACCATAGCTTTGACTATATGAACCTTTGTTGGCAAAGTGATGTCTTTGCTTTTTAATATGCTGACTAGATTTGTCATAGCTTTCCTTCTAAGAAGCACTGTCTTCTAATTTCAAATGCAGTGATTTTAGAGCTCAAGAAGAGGAAATCTGTTACGGCTTCTACCTTTTTCCCTTCTATTTGCCATGAAGTGATGGGACCAGATGCCATGATCTCAGTTTTTTTAAATTACTGCGTTTTAAGTCAGCTTTTTCACTCTCCTCTTTCACCCTCAACAAGAGGCTCTTTAGTTCCATTTTGCTTTCTGCCATTAGAGTGGTATCATCTGCATATCTGGTGTTGCTTATATTTCTCCTGGCAATCTTAACTCCAGCTTGTAAGTTAGTCCTTTGTCTCAAATGAATATATCTGGCATTTCACCCTTACATTGGATCCCTATCCCATGAAATGATAGCAATCATGGAAGGAAGAAGCAAGTGGAAGATATCAGAGTTCCTACTCTGTATCAGAGAGGTAAACCAAAGCAATGTGCTTCCCCTGGGAAGTTGAAAAGGATAGCCCTTTGTCACTAGGCTAAAAGTTGATTACATGTTTCAGTTTCTCTGCAATCTTTCACTTATTTTCTTACTTAGGTCCTGGGTTTTGAAACCACACTAATTGCACTTATTTTTTATGTTATTTTAGTGTGTTACTTATGTCTGGTATTTGTTTATGAGTTAATGGCTTTAAGATTTATTCCTCTTTTAAACTATATTTAACAGGCAGAATGCTCATGATTCTTACTCCAACGTATAAACATAAGCTGGCCAAAGAGAAAACCTTATCCTCTCTGACTAAGGGAAAAATGATTGCATTTAATGTTTACTAACACAAGTCTGTAGAGATAATGAGAACTGGCTCATGGGACTGAAGCAGCACAGATTTCTTGTTTCCTCAGTTATATGACAGTGAACTCTGCCTGCCAGTCATGTCCATTTTGGGAGTGTTTGCAAATGAAGTTTAGAAATAAGCGCTTAATAGAGAATCTGAAGAGGGAGAAAATATCATAGCAAATGTTTCAGATTTTGGAAAATTTTACTCATTTACTTAGATTTCTCTGCTTGACAGGTAAACAAAGCATTTCAGCAATTTTTTTTAATCCAAATGATCTTGTGGATTTTATAAAATTTTAACAAAAACTGTACTTTTAAAGAACTTATCCAAATAATTCTAGAAAAGTTCTGGAAAAGGGAAGTGACAAGAATAAGCAGTTGCTGAAAAAGAAAGCTATTGGTGAAAACTGCTCACTAACAATTAAGGTGAAATAGGTAAAAGCAGTAGAGTACTGATTCAAAATAGACATAAAATCAATTGAAAAGATTTAAGGCCCAGAAGCCAACATGCTGCTGCTGCTAAGTCGCTTCAGTCGTGTCTGACTCTGTGCGACCCCATAGACGGCAGCCCACCAGGCTCCCCGTCCCTGGGATTCTCCAGGCAAGAACACTGGAGTGGATTGCCATTTCCTTCTCCAGTGCATGAAAGTGAAAGTGAAGTCACTCAGTCAGGTCCAACTGTTTGTGATCCCATGGACTGCAGCCTACCAGGCTCCTCCATCCATGGGATTTTCCAGGCAAGAGTACTGGAGTGGGTTGCCATTGCTAGGTATATATAAAAATTTAATATATAAAGAAACTCAGTTCCCCTGCATTTCATGTGGATTCTTTACCATCTGAGCCATGAGGGAAGACCAATAGAAAGCTAAGGGTGTTATAGAAATTGAAAACTCTGAAAAAAATCAATTGATATTCCTACTACATGTTATGTATTAGAATAAATTAAACTGAAACTAAGTTTAATTATTTTAAAAACCACTGAGAGAGTGTAAGATGGAGGAATAGAAAGTTCAATTATCTCTCCTCCCACAGATGCAATAAATCTATAGCTACTTATGAAATAATTCCTTCAAATGGATGAACAGAGTCTCCACAGCAAAGGATAGAAGGACAGCATCCAGACAGACAGAGATGGAGCTACAGTCTTCCAAGGGAAAAGGCCCATTCCAGCCACAGAGATCCACATATAGGAGGATCACAAAGGTATGGATCTTTTCCCTAATGAGTGACAGATTTGAGCTCCACATCAGGCATCTCAAGCCCTAGATCCTGTACAGAAAAGATGAATCCTAAAAGACTTGACTTTGAAAACCAATGGGGAATACATCCAGTAAAGCTATAGAAATGCAGAAAATGAAAAACCCCCTCTTAAAGGTCTTGTGCAGATTCATTTGACCTGAAACCAGTGTAAAAACACCAGATTAAAAGATGCAAGAAACCTAGGTGAAGGGCACTCACTTACTAATCTTGAAGCATTGGCCAGAGAGGCAGAAACCAAGTGGGATGCCCTCTGGTGACTGATACACTATTAGTGCCTGTAGCCTTCCCTACAGAGAGCCCTACCCATCCTGATCCTTGACCAAGTGTCACAGTGGGGCAATAGGGAAGCCACCAGTGCACCTCAGTAGTCACTGAGGTCAGTTTTCATTGCAATTTCAAAGAGAGGCAATGCCAAAGAATAGTCAAACTACCACACTGCACTCATCTCACACGCTAGCAAAGTAACGCTCAAAATTCTCCAAGCCAGGCTTCAGCAATACATGAACCGTGAACTTCCAGATGTTCAAGCTGGATTTAGAAAAGGCAGAAGAACCAGAGATCAAATTGCCAACATCTGTTGGATCATCAAAAAAGCAAGAGAGTTCCAGAAAAACATCTACTTCTGCTTTAATGACTATGTCAAAGACTTTGATTGTGTGGACCGCAACAAACTGTGGAAAATTCTGAAAGAGATGGAAACACCAGACCACCTGACTTGCCTCTTGAGAAATCTATATGCAGGTCAAGAAGCAACAGTTAGAACTAGACATGAAACAACAGACTAGTTCCAAATTGGGAAAGGAGTACATCAAGGTTGTATATTGTCACCCTACTTATTCAACTTATATGCAGAGTACATAATGAGAAATGCTGGGCTGGATGAAGCACAAGCTGGAATCAAGATTGTTGGGAGAAATAGCAATAACCTCAGATATGCAGATGACACCACCCTTATGGCAGAAAGTGAAGAACTAAAGAGTCTCTTGATAAAAGTGAAAGAGGAGAATGAAAAAATTGGCTTAAAGCTCAACATTCAGAAAAGTAACATCATGGCATCTGGCCCCATCACTTCATGGCAAATAGATGGGGAAACAATGGACACAGTGACAGACTTTATTTTGGGGACCTCCAAAATCAGTACATATGGTGACTGAAGCCATGAAATCAAAAGATGCTTGTTCTTTGGAAGAAAAGCTATGACCAGCCTAGACAGCATATCAAAAACCAGAGACATTACTTTACCAACAAAGGCCCGTCTAGTCAACGCAATGGTTTTTCCAGTAGTCATGTGACATGTAGTCATCTCACATGTACGAATGTGAGAGCTGGACTATAAAGAAAGCTGAGTGCCAAAGAACTGATGCTGTTGAACTGTGCTGTTGGAGAAGACTTGAGCATCCCTTGGAGAGTAAGGGAATCCAACTAGTCCTAAAGGAGATCAGTCCTGGGTATTCATAGGAAGGACTGATGCTGAAGCTAAAACTCCAATCATTTGGCAACTTGATGTGAAGAACTGACTCATTTGAAAAGACCCTGATGCTAGGAAAGATGGAAGGCAGGAGGAGAGGGGGACAACAGAGGATGAGATGGTTGGATGGCATTACCGACTCAATGGACTTGAGTTTGAGTAAACTCTGGGAGTTGGTGATGGACAGGGAGGCCTGGCATGCTGCAGTCCATGGGATCACAAAGAGTTGGACAGGGCTGAGAGACTGAACTGAACTGAACTGACAGGCCTCAAAGCTTGGCTTAGAACCAACACCACTCACCAGTACTGCACAGCAGCCACATCCAGGACCTTCAGCTGGTTCACAGAATAGCTCCACCCGCTGCTGCACAACAGCTGCTGTGACTAGGTCCCACAGTCAGTCCAGGGACCAGCCCTGTCTACTAGGGTACTGCAGTATCAGCTGTGGTCACCACAAATGAAGGGTGAATCCAGCCCAAGTAAGGACATCTCAAGTGCCTGGCTCTAATGGCCAGACATGATTGCACTTTTGAGCCCCCCTTATTTCCTAAATAAGGCCACTCCTTTAAGCCTGGAACAGATGGTGATTTACTCAATACATAGAAATAAACACAGAGATTTAGGCAAAATGAGGACACAGAGAATACATTTCAATCAAAAGAACAAGACGATACCTCAGAAAAAGAACTAACAAAGTGGAGGTAAAATCAACTTAATAAAGAGTTTAAAGCAACTGTCATATGAATTGAGAAATTGGGATTAACATACATGCACTATTTATATTAGGCATAAAATAGATAATTAATAAGAACCTACCATATAGCACAGGGAACTCCACTCAGTGCTCTGTGGTGACCTACATGGGAAGGAAATCCAAAAAAGAGAAAATAAATATATATATATGGATAGCTGATTCACTTGGCTGTACAGTAGAAACTGACACAATATTGTAAAGCAACTATACTCCAACAAAAATTTGTTAGAAAGTAATTGTCATAAGCATGTTCACAGAACTCAGGAGAAGAATGGATGAACATAGTGAGAACTTCATGAAAGAGATAGAAAATATAAGACAATACCAAACAGACATTATAACTCAACTGAAAAATACACTAGAGGAATCCAGCAACAGAATGGATGAGGTAGAAGAATGGGTCAGTGAGCTGAAAGATAAAATAATGAAACTCCCCTATAATTGCATCAAATAGAGTATAATATCTAGGCACAAATCTGACCAAGGAATTTAAAGACCTGTACACTGAAAACTGTAAGAAATTATCAAGGAAATTAAAGAAGACACTATTAAATGTTCATGGTTTAGAAGAATTAATCTTGCTAAAATATCTTTATTATCCAAAGCTATTGATGGATTGAATGCAACCTCTATTAGAAATGAAAGAAATATTTCTAAAATTTTATATGGGACTGCAAAAGATCCTGAATAATCAAAACAATGCTGAGGAAAAAGAACAGAGCCAGAAAGATTACACTTCCTAATTTAAAACTATACTACCAAGCAATAGCAGCAAACAGAATGGTGCTGGCACAAAACAGGCAAATATATCAAAGAAAGAGAATTAAGAGCCCAGAAATATTCCTACAGATATATGAATACTTCAGTTCAGTTCAGTCGCTCAGTCGTGTCTGGCTGTTTGCGATCCCATGAATTGCAGCGCGCCAGGCCTCCCTGTTCATCACCATCTCTCGGAGTTCACTCAGACTCACGTCCATTGAGTCCCTGATGCCATGCAGCCATCACATCCTCTGTCAACCCCTTCTCCTCCTGCCCCCAATCCCTCCCAGCATCAGAGTCTTTTCCAATGAGTCAACTCTTTGCATGAGGTGCCCAAAGTACTGGAGTTTCAGCTTTAGCATCATTCCTTCCAAAGAAATCCCAGGGCAGATCTCCTTGCAGTCCAAGGGACTCTCAAGAGTCTTCTCCAACACCACAGTTCAAAAGCATCAATTCTTCAGTGCTCAGCCTTTTTCACTGTCCAACTCTCACATCCATACATGACCACAGGAAAAACCATAGCCTTGACTAGATGGACCTTTGTTAGCAAAGTAATGTCTCTGCTTTTAAATAAGCTATCTAGGTTGGTCATAACTTTCCTTCCAAGGAGTAAGCGTTTTTTAATTTCATGGCTGCAATCACCATCTGCAGTGATTTTAGAGCCCCCCAAAATAAAGTCTGACACTGTTTTCACTGTTTCCCATCTATTTTCCATGAAGTGATGGGACCAAATGCCATGATCTTCGTTTTCTGAATGTTGAGCTTTAAGCCAACTTTTTCACTCTCCTCTTTCACTTTCATCAAGAGGCTTTTTAGTTCCTCTTCAGTTTCTGCTATGAGGGTACTGTCATCTGCATATCTGAGGTTACTGATATTTCTCCCAGCAATCTTGATTCCAGCTTGTGCTTCTTCCAGCTCCGTGTTTCTCATGAGGTACTCTGCACATATATATATATGGGAAAGACTAGAGATCTCTTCAAGAAAATTAGAGATACCGAGGGAACATTTCATGCAAAGATGGGCTCCATAAAGGACAGAAATAGTATGGACCTAACAGAAGCAGAAGATATTAAGAAGAGGTGGTCAGAATATACAGAAGAACTGTAAAAAAAGATCTTCATGACCCAGATAATCATGATGGTGTGATCACTCATTTAGAGCCAGACATCCTGGAATGTGAAGTCATGTGGGCCTTAGAAAGCATCACTACGAACAAAGCTAGTGGAGGTGATGGAATTCCAGTGGAGCTATTTCAAATCCTGAAAGATGATGCTGTGAAAGTGCTGCACTCAATATGCCAGCAAATATCATGTGGGCCTTAGAAAGCATCACTACGAACAAAGCTAGTGGAGGTGATGGAATTCCAGTGGAGCTTTTTCAAATCCTGGAAGATGATGCTGTGAAAGTGCAGTACTCAATATGCCAGCAAATTTGGAAAAACTCAGCAGAGGCCACAGGACTGGAAAAGGTCAGTTTTCATTCCAATTCCAAAGAAAAACAATGCCAACGAATGCTCAAAATACCTCACAATTGCACTCATCTCACATGCTAGTAAAGTAGTGCTCAACATTTTCCAGGCCAGGCTTCAACAATATGTGAACCATGAGCTTTAGATGTTCAAGCTGGTTTTAGAAAAGGCAGAGGAACCAGAGATCATATTGCCAACATCTGCTGCATCATGGAAAAAGCAAGAGAGTTCCAGAAAAACATCTATTTCTGCTTTATTGATATGCCAAACTCTTTGACTGTGTGGATCACAAGAAACTGGAAAATTCTGAAAGAGATGGGAATACTAGACCACCTGACCTGCCTCTTAAGAAATCTGTATGCAGGTCAGGAAGCAGCAATTAGAACTGGACATGGAACAGCAGACTGGTTCCAAATAGGAAAAGGAGTGCATTAAGGCTATATAATGTCACCCTGCTTATTTCACTTATATGTGAGTACATCACGTGAAACGCTGGACTGCAAGAAACACAAGCTAGAATCAAAATTGCCAGGAGAAATATCAATACTCTCAGATATGCAGATGACACCACCCTCATGGCAGAAAGTGAAGAGGAACTAAAAAGCCTCTTGATGAAAGTGAAAGTGGAGAGTGAAAATGCTGGCCTAAAGCTCAACATTCAGAAAACGAAGATCATGGCACCTGGTCCCATCACTTCATAGGAAATAGATGGGAAACAGTGGAAACAGTGTCAGACTTTATTTTGGGTGGCTCCAAAATCACTGCAGATGGTGACTGCAGCCATGAAATTAGAAGATGCTTACTCCTTGGAAGAAAAGTCATAACCAACCTCGATTGTATATTCAAAAGCAGAGACATTACTTTGCTGACTAAGTTCCATCTAGTCAAGGCTATGGTGTTTCCTGTGGTCATGTATGGATGTGAGAGTTGGACTGTGAAGAAGGCTGAGCACTGAAGAATTGATGCTTTTGAACTGTGGTGTTGGAGAAGACTCTTGAGAGTCCCTTGGACTGCAAGGAGATCCAACCAGTCCATTTTGGAGACGATCAGCCCTGGGATTTCTTTGAAAGGAATGATGCTAAAGCTGAAAGTCCAATACTTTGGCCACCTCATGAGAAGAGGTGACTCATTGGAAAAGACTCTGATGCTGGGAGGGATTGGGGGCAGAAGGAGAAGGGGACGACTGAGGTTGAAATGGCTGGATGGCATCACTGACTTGATGGTTGTGAGTCTAATTGAACTCCAGGAAATGGTGATGGACAGGTAGGCCTGGCATGCTGCAATTCATGGGGTCACAAAGAGTTGGAGATGACTGAGTAACTGAACTGAACTGAACTCTGCATATAAGGTAAATAAGTATGGTGACAGTACATAGCCTGATGTACTCCTTTTCCTATTTGGAACCAGTCTGTTGTTCCATGTCCAATTCCAACTTTTGCTTCTTGACCTGCATACAGAATTCTCAAAAGGCAGGTATTGTGGTCTGGTATTCCCATCTCTTTCAGAATTTTCCACAGTTTCTTGTGATCCACACAGTCAAAGGCTTTGGCATAGTCAATAAAGCAGAAATAGATTTTTTTTGGAACTCTCTTGCTTTTTCGATTATCCAGCGGATGTTGGCTATTTTATCTCTGGTTCCCCTGGCTTTTCTAAAACCAGCTTGAACATCTGGAAGTTCACGGTTCACGTATTGCTGAACCCTGGCTTGGAGAATTTTGAGCATTACTTTACTAGCATTAATTATTCATTTCAGTTCAGTTCAGTCACTCAGTTGTGTCCGACTCTTTGCAATCCTATGATACTTAGCATGCCAGGCCTCCCTGTCCATCACCAACTCCTGGAGTTCACTCAAACTCATGTCCATCGAGTTGGTGATGCCATCCAGCCATCTCATCCTCTGTCATTCCCTTTTCCTCCTGCACCCAATCCCTCCCAGCATCAGTCTTTTCCCATGAGTCAACTCTTTGCACGAGGTGGCCAAGTACTGGAATTTCAGCTTTAGCATCATTCCTTCCAAAGAACACCCATTAATTATTAGGCAAATAAAAATTGAAACCACAATGAGATATCACCTCACACCTCTTAGAATGGCTATTATGGAAAAGAAAAAATAATAAATGTTGGAGAGTAAATTGAGAAAAAGAACACTTGTACACTATTGGTGGGACTATAAATTGTTGATGTCACTATGGAAAATACTATGAATTATTCCTCAAAATATTAAGAATAGAACTACCATATTATCCATGTATTTCACTTCTGGGTATTTATCCAAAGAACACAAAACCATTAATTCAAAAATTATATGTACCCCTGTGTTCATTTCAGTGTTATAGCCAAGATATGGAAGCAACCTAAGTGTCCACTGACAGATGAATGAATAAAAAAGATGCAATATATACACAGTGGAATATTACTCAGACATTAAAAGGGACAAAATTCTGTCATCATGACAACATGAAGTATCTTGAAGGTATTATGCTAAGTGAAATATGTCAGATGGAGAAGGATAAATGTAGTATGATTTCACTCACATGCAGGGTCTTTTAAAAAAAAGAAGTTAGAAAAGGAAAAAATAACAGACTCATAGTTACAGAGATTAGTTGAGTGTTTAACTGAGGGGAAGAGCATTGGGAGGTGAAATGGGTGAAGTGTCAACTGCATAGTGTTGGATGATATGTACGTGTATTGTGGTGATCATTCTTTATAGGTGTCAAATTATAATGCTGTGTACCAGAAACTTTTAAAGACCCATAAAGAAAAATCCATAGGAGCATTTAATGTATAGCTTTTTGATCTCTGAGGAAAAAAATAGAACATTCTCAACTTAAAAACAAGGAATAATAAAAATTGCAAATTGAAAGATTTGACATGATGTTTATATTATAAACCAAAAGCAATCATAATTATATTTGATCATAAATATATAAATATATTTATAATTAAGATACTAATAAACTGGGGGACAAATTTTCAAAAGCATGACAGGTAAGAATAAACATACATTGATATAGACAGCTTAAAAATGATAATAAGAAAGTGCATGAGCTCCCAATTGAAACACTGGCCAAGAATATCTACAGCAAGTTCACACCCTTATAAACACACAGGGAAGGAAAAAGATAAGACAATGCTTTACAAAATTAAAATATTTAATGTTATGAATTATGGCATAGATGGCCAAAAAACTTCCAGAATTTATGGTATTTCTTTTTAGCATCTTTTCAGTTAAATACTGCCTTTCTCAGCTACTCTTTTCTCTAGGTGATACCTATGACTGGACTCTATCAACAGAATGTGAATGAAAAGTGATGATGTTTCTCTTAGAGCAAGGCTTCTTTAAGAATTGGGTTGTGCCTTTTTACACTCTTTATTCTTCCATCTTCTGGATGCAATTAACTACAATGTCCTAGCAAACATTTATGACTTTGCGGTAATTATCTGGCATTTTCAGCTCTTATAAAATGAAGTGAATGAAGTGGTCTTTTTTGTCCTATCAAGATTCATAGAGTAGGAAATTCTCTAAACATAGAAATGTTTAGAAAGTGGCTATAAAATAATCAATGCTGCAAGATATTGTAGAACTATACTCAGAAAAGCAAGTAAGAAGAAGACATGGGATATTGGAAACTGTGAATCCATATCAAATAGAAATAGGTTTGCTGCATGTAACAGACAAAAAATAAGAGTAAAACAGGATAGAGATATATTACTTTCTCATATAAGACAGGTAATGTAGAACTGATGTGATATCTACATATTATCATTTTGGACCTATGGATTTATCTTTCTGTTCCACCGCCTAAGCATTCTGCTCCCACATTCAAGGTCATATAATGATGCAAGATGGGTAGCAGAATGCCAGATGTCCTAGTTAAAGGCTTGTGCAAGGAGAAAATGCAGAAGGCAGAAAGTCTGCAGAATCAGTTTCCTTAAAAAGTGTTGTGAGGAGTCCTACACTACACTTCTGGTTCCATCTCATTGGCCAGAACTGCCATACAGTCAAACCAAGCTGAAGAATCCTAGGAAGTGTGTTTTACATCAGGTGGCAATATGCCCATTTAAAACTTGGGGTTTTCTTCCGAAAAGAATTGATGAAGGTAACAGGCCACTGAACCATTGTGTCTCTTCTACATAGTGGTAAAGAGAAGTTCTAGGATGGGCAATGCCAGCAGATGTAGAAAAAGTCAGGGCACACTAGAGGAGGAAGGAGGTCTTGGAAGAAAGTTTTTTGGAGGAAAAATTGAGACTCTGTGCTTTAGATAATCTGATTGAGAGGGCAAGACAACTTGAGAATCTGGTAAGGACTTTTTTTTAATGAAAGAGAAAACAATAGAGTTAAAATTTCAGGAAGAACAAAAGATGTACAACAAAATTGTGTTTAAAATATATATCAAAATAATATAATAGTACAAGAAAACAGAGTTTATCAAATATTTTCAATACATATATTCACTTTTAAGTGGCCAAGAGATCACATAGTGACCATGTAAACAAAGATGTAATTCTAGCACACATCTTGAACCAATGGGAAAATAATATTTACATAGGTATATAATGCATAGGTATAAATATGAAAATAGTATATATCCGTTTTTAATATTTAGAGTCAGCCTTCAGACAAGAGATGAATTTGTTGCTAAAAAGCAACTAATGTGAAAGTGTAATTGACAGAAGATAAAAAGTGGGAGAGAGAGGAGGACTTAAAGAAAAGGGTAGAACTCACTTCTCATAAAGTTGAGTCAGGATACTAATATGGATAGAAAGAGAATTTAAAATATTATTTAAATTTATAAAAATTATCAATAAAAGAAGTAAAAATAATATATTAGAGGTCTGGCCAGAATGCTGTAATAGGAAGACCCTGAAAATGCTATGATAGGAAGAGCCTGAGCTCACCTCCTCTCTTGGGCAAACCAACATCATGACTATTTGCAGAGCAACTATTGATGAGAAAGACTGGGATCTACCAGAATAGATGATCTACAACAGAAGATATAAGGAAGAAGCAACAAGACAGGAAGGCAGAATTGGGCAGAACCGCAATATAGTCAACACTCATACCCCAGGTGGGTAACCTATAATCAGGAGAATCATTACAACTCCAGAGCCTCTCCCCCAAGGCATGAGCCTCTCCCCCTCTTCACACTGGGTTCCCTAGCATAGGGGTCCTGCACCAGGAAGACAAACCTCGAGAATGTTTTGCTGTGAAGTCCAGCAGGGCTTCCTTTTGGGAGATTCAGAGGATTGTGGGGAATAGAGGCTCCATTCTTAGAGTACACACAAAATCTCACATGCTTTAGGATTCAGGGCAGAAGGAATAATTGGGAAGAGCTTGCGTCAGACTCACCTGCTGGTTTGGAGAGTTTCCCAGAGAGACAGGGGGCGACTGGAGTTCATCACAGGGACACAGACCCTGACAGCAGCCATTATGGACCCTCATTCTAGCCCGTGGGCCCTGGTGCTGGAAAGCGCCACTGTGGAATCCTTCCTCTAGTCCATTCTCCTTGAGGAGACAGTCTGACCCCTACCCAGCAGCCTATAAGCCCAAGACTGGAATGCTCCTCCTGGAGCAACCAGCTGGGAAGGGATACAGCTCCACCCACCACAGGCAGGCTGCCTTAAAACCCCATTTACCTAGAGCAGTTCCTGGGCATGGCCTTGTCCACCAGAGGGCTCAAAGCATGGCCCCTACAACCATGTATAGGAACCAGAACTGCAATCCCCCAGGGCCCACAGCCAGAGACCACGGGACCCACTCCACTCCCAGTGGGCACGCACCACCACCAGAACCACCTGGGCCTCAGCCCCACGCACCAGCAGGTAGCTATCAGCCCCAGGACAACTGCCAGCCCTCAGCCAGCTGTGACAGGACACAGCCCCGTCCCCAGTAGGCTGGTACCATCCCGGGGACATGACGGGCCCCAGCCCTGCCCACTAGCAGACCAACACCAGCTCTGAGAAACCTCGGGTCTCTCCAGCCACCACAGGATCAGGCCCTACTCACCAGGAAGACAACACAAGCTTCTTGACATCCTGGACCCCACAGCCAGTTGTACCAGGTATTGGCCTCACACACAAGTGGTCTGATAACAGCTCTGAGACCCAAGGACCCTGCAGCCAGAGACGTGAGGACTGAGTTCTGCCTGCCAGTGGGCTGGCATAACCACAGGATATGGTTACAACTAGAAACATAAAAATTATGAAAGAAAAACACACTGATAAAGGCAAATATACAGTCAAGGTATATCATCTGTATCTACCAAAAACAGTTAAGGGATGGGCTTCCCTGGAGGCTCAGGCAGTAAAGAGTCTGTCTGCAATGCGGGAGACCTGGGTTTGATCCCTGGGTTGGAAAGATCCCCTGGAGGAGGGCATGGCAACCCTCTCTAGCACTCTTGCCTGGAGAATTCATGGACAGAGAGCCTGGTGGGCTACACAGTTAAGGGATACCCAAGAAAATTATATGTAAAATATGATGTCAAATCAGTAACTGTGAGGGAAGGAGAGTAAAAATGCAGTGCTGTTAAAATGCATTTGAAATTAAGAAATCAGCAACTTAAAATTTACATATATATATGTATATATATATGCTGACAAGTCGCTTCAGTCATGTTCGACTCTGTGTGACCGCATAGATGGCAGCCCACCAGGCTCCCTCGTCCCTGGGATTCTCCAGGCAAGAACACTGGAGTGGGTTGCCATTTCCTTCCCCAATATGGCTGTGTGTAAACATCATGGAAACCACAAATCAAAAGTCTATAATAGATATACAGCCAAAACTCAGACAGGAATCCAAATGTACCACTGACAATCATCAAATCACAAGAGAACATATGACAAAGACAGAAACAAAAAAGAACTACAAAAACAACCCAAAATCATGAATAAAATGGAAATTCATACCTATCAATAATTACTTTATATATAAATGGTCTAAATGCTCCAATCAAAGAAAAAGAATGTCTAAATGGATACTAAAACAAGACCCATACACATGCTATCTATAAGAGATTCACTTCAGATCTAAACACACACACAAACTAAAAGTAAGGGAATGAAAAACTTCCCATGCAAATGGAAATCAAAAGGAAGCCAGGTAGCACTACTTATATCAGACAAAATAGACTTTTAAAATACTAGGTTGGTAAAAAAGTAATTGTGATTTCAGAGAATAAATTTTAAATCATTTTAACTAGGCTTAAACACTTCTTTATTAGTTAAAATAGGAGCCATTACAATCAACACAGAGAGAAATAGGTTTTTGCCAGAGAGAAATAAGTCTTATTCCTGTAGTGTAAAATCTGTGCTTCAGGATCTGATGAAACTTGGAAAGCATTTTCTGCCTCCTGCTGGTTATGGAAGAGTTTTCCTTGCAAAAGTTGTTGAGATGCTTGAAGAAGTGGTGGTTGCTGAGAGGTCAGGTGAATATGGCACATGAGGCAAAACTTCATAGCCCAATTTGTTCAACTTTTGAAGTACTGGTGTACAACGTCATCTGAAGAACTGGGCTCACTCTGTTGACCAATACTGGTGGTAGGTATTGCAGTTTTCAATGCACCTCATCCATTTGCTGAGCATACTCCTCAGATGTAACATTTTCGCTGGGATTCAGAAAGCTGTAGTGGACCAGACTGGCAGCAGACCACCAAACATGAAACATAGCCTTTTCTTGGTGCAACTATGGCTTTTGGAGCTTCTCGGCCCAACCACTGAGCTGGTCATCGCCAGTTATTGTATAAAAAACACTTTTTTCACTCGTCACAACCTGTGCAAGAAATTGCTCACTGTTTTTATGTAGAATAAGAGAGAGCAACACTTCAAAATGATGAGGTTTTTTTTAAATTTTTTGATCAGCTCATGAGGCCCCCACTTAAAATAGATTTTTTTACCTTTCCAATTTGCTTCAAATGCCTAATGACTGTAGAATGGTTGTTCATTCTACGACCCCTTGTTCGTTATTTGTGGGAATGTAAATTATTGCAATCATTATGGAAAATAGTACGAAGGTTCCTCAAAAAACTAAAAACAGATCTGCAATTCTATTCTTAGATATGTATTTAAAAATGCTGAACATATTAATCCAAAGTAGTAAACATGTATCCCAATGTTTATAGCATTATTTACAATAGCCAACCTATGGAAGCTAAGGGTCCATCAAAAGATGAATGGTTAAAGAAAAAGTGGTGTATATATACAACAGAATACTACTCAGCCATAAAAAAGAATGAAATTGTGCTATTTGTAGCAACATGGATGCACCTGGAGGGTATTATGCTGAGTAAAATAAATAAGACAGAGAAAGACAAATATTGTATGTTATCACTTATTCGTGAAATCTAAAACAAACTGAATATAACAAAACAGAAGCAGGTTCACAGATATAGGGAAAAAATCAGTGGGGAGAGGGTGGGGAGAAACAAGATAGAGGTATGCGATTAAGAGATACAAACTACTGTGTATAAAATAAATAAGTTACAAGGATATATTGCATAGGAGGTGAAACATAGCCAACATTTTATGATAACTTTAAATGGAGTATAATCTATAAAATTGTAAATCACTATGTTGTATACCTGAAATTAATATAATATTGTAAATCAACTACACTTCAATAAACATAAAATATATTG
>SJYC01129473.1:0-33451 GCA_006408675.1 Madoqua kirkii | reverse complement strand
ATGTTTTTGTGTATTTTGTAATGTAATCAGTGAATGTATTTGATTTGTGTTGTTTCATCTGTTTACTCTTATTTCAAAACATATTACCAAATGTGAATATTTCTCATATTTTAAAAAATCAACATTTTTAGCCATCTAAAGTATTAATTCTTTCTGAGGACTAAATAAATTATACATTTAATTGAAAACTCACCTCTTACATTTCAAAAAAGTGCAGAGAAAAAGCATTTATTTCTATCAATGAGAAATATTTTTATAGAAAAATCTACATAATCAGGAGTATGTTCTCTCTCCAGGCAATCTCCTACTAATCTTGCTGCTTCAACTGTAAGTTCAGTAGAAATATTCACTAATCTGTTTTCTGCAGCTCTGATCTCTTTTTAGAATTCTAATCATGGATTCCAAGCTGCCTTCTCAAATTGTCCACTGAGATGTCATGATACAAATTTATTTTCTTGATTAATAAATAGATTCTGTTAATGAACAAATACCTTTTTGTTCTTCAACATTTGTATTTTATATGTAACAGAAAGGGATTCTTTATTACTTTCATAGAAATATACTCTTATCCCTACAGGGGAGAAAAGATGTCTTTTGAAGAGAAACTCTTATCAAAATGTGCCTGAAAGTAACAAGTGGAGAGGCAATGGGGTTATCAAGAGGGGTTTGTTGCCTTGTGGGTCCTCCCACTGAAGTATGTCAAGATTAACATCTTTCAGTTCAGAGTTAAGAATATGGTTCATGAGGTGGTGACAGAAGGTGGCAGAAAGTATAATTTGAACTTGGAATTTGTAGGGAGAATAGAAGGAGAGAATGCCAAAGCTGAAGCTCCAATACTTTGGCCACCTGATGCAAACAGCTAACTGATTGGAAAAGACCCTGATGCTGGGAAAGACTGAAGGCAGAAGGAGAAGAGGATGAGAGAGGATGAGAAGGCTGGATGACATCACTGATTCAATGGACATGAATTTGGGCACACCATGAAGGTGGTGAGAGACAGGAAGGCCTGGCGTGCTACAGTCCATAGGGTCTCACATGATTTGGCATCTGAACAACAACAAAAGGAAAAGTAAGAATAAAGAAAAGGATTTCTAGATTTTCCCTTTTTCTTACCAAATGTGATCAATTTCTTGACATGGCATAAAAGATCTACTTTTCCAGTCTTCTAGGATAAATTGAGGACACAGAAATAATGTAACATGTGCACTTAGGTCACATAAATTTAGGTTTGAAACCTACCAATGACACTTGCTAGCCGTGAGATCATGGGCAAATCATTGTTGCTCATGGAGCTTGTTTCTTCATCTGTAAAAGCAGGATCAAATGAAATAGTTCTCTGAGGCACAAACCTCAGGGCCTGACACATATCAGATTTTCAATAAATAAAAAACTCTTCTCTGTTGTCTTCCTCTAGAAAACTAAGCAGCTCCAGAGGAAAATTCCCATTGATTTTGACAGTTGGTAGAAAAACTGTCAAATGAAGTACTAGGACAATAATAAGACAGCAACCAGTCTAGGTAACTGCAGGAGAACAAAGTACGTGAAGGATGTCCCACTGTGACAAATATGCCCTGAGAGACTACCTGTCATGTTTGACAATATGGAGAGAAGAAGACTTAGTTCTGTCAGAGAATTTAGGGATAATTAAGAGAAGTTTGGGTGCTGTTATTAAGAGACTATGGCCTAAGTAGTCTGAATAATGAAAACATTGAGTCATCATTTAACCACAAGTAGTTACATAACTATTTTAAAAGACTGAAAGAAAAGGGAATATGTCTTCTGTGGAAGTGAGAGGTCTGAGGGTCTTCCATAGTAGGAAGCTGGTAGGTGATAGTTAAAATGAAGAAAAGATTGAGAAATAGGACTTAGCATGTAATTAAGAAATACGGAGGCAAGTACTGGAAGAAATGGCTAAAACAGTTGGAAATGGTTGCTTCTGGGGAGGGGAAATTAGAGAGAAGTGGAAGGACAGATAAGTGTTAATAATAATTGTAATATCACTTGACTCATTGAGCTATTTATTTTAATTACTTTAATTACAAAAGAAAAGAAAGGAAAAAGAGAGAAAAAGAGACAAATGTGTCTGCCTGTACTCTCTTCCCTCATGGATGATATGGTGTATATATACATACTTATATATATGTATTTATATATATATATGCATTTTTTATATACTATAAATATATACACACACACACACACACACACACACATACGTGTGTGCTGTTGCTTCAGTTGTGTCCGACGCTTTGCGACCCCATGGACTGTAACCTGCCAGGCCCCTCTGATTATGGGATTCTCCAGGCAAGAACACTGGAGTAGGTTTCCATGCCTTCCTCCAAGGTATCTTCCCAACTCAGGGACTGAACCCATCTCCTGTGTCTTCTGCATCACAAGGGGATGGTAAAGAATCTGCCTGCAATGCAGGAGACCCAGGTTCAATCCCCTGGGTCAGGCAAGATCCCCTGGAACAGGGAATAGCTACCCACTCTAGTATTCTTACCTGGAAAGTTCCATGGACAGAGGAACATAGAGGGCTACAGTTCATGGGGTTGCAAAAAGATGCACACGACTGAGCAGCTAACACTTACTCAGTGCTTACATACAGTAAATAGTATGCATATACTTTTAAAAATCCTTCATGGCCTCACCATGAGGGACAAAGTTACAAGTTCTTGAAAAATGGAAGTTCAGAAAGAAAGGGAGTAAATTGTAGGAAGAATTTAAATGAGTTACCAGAAACTAGCTTGAAAGTTTTAGTTTGCTTTGATTACTGGAAGTCCAATCTGAGTGGGAGGGTGTTGTTTAGTTCTCACTTGTGGTACAATTTTAAAGTGAGCCCAGAAGAGTTATGAAAGGAAATTGGTTCAGAATGCTGGAGCTGCAGCTACTAAGTCAGTTTTCACTGGGATCACCTCTCTTTCTTTTAAATGTACTTCCTATGGTGTTTGAGGACTTTCCAGCTTTTCCTTCTAATGCCCAGTTCCTTTGAACTCAGGTACTAGGATTTCCAAATATACATATCTCACTCAAAACCCGATACATTATTTGGCACATGGATTATAGTAAGAGAACAGTCGGGAAAAGTAGTAGTACATTGCTTTCTTATAAAATTTTCCAAAATCTGTTTATAAATTCTTTGTAAAATATATATTTTTAATCTCATAATAGCATTTTCATATTACTTATGTTATTTCACCTTTTTTTCTCAAGTCTCTTTTTTTACATGTTGAGGTTTGCATTTGTTCCTTACATATTATTTGCTGTGTCAGATAATTATTTATAACACTTTTATGTAATCTCTTTAAAAATTATTCTTTTGCTTATTCCACAAATGCTGGGTGACGATCTATGTTGGGCCTGGTCCTGTACCAGAGCCTGATAACAGTGAAAAAAACACAAGATAGGCTCCAGCCATCTAAGGAAAAAGAGACTATTTTAAAAGCAGTCATACAAGTAATATATAATTATGACTTGTGCTTAGAGAGTTTTAAATGAGAATTGAAGGGAATTCCTCTTGTATGTCCCAGGTTTGGAATTCTAGATCTAATATTTCTAGCTTCGAAAATTAGGTTTTCAAAAAGCATGTACACAGACTGGCTTTTAAAAATAAAAGCATAACAGTGTTCTAGGAGGTCACAGATACTCGTATCCATATAGTTTAAAAAAATCTTTTCTATATTAATTCTTCTAGTTATAGCCACTCAAATGTAAAATGCAGCTGCCTGTGTATTCCTCCTAGTTGTAAATGACACAACAAAGTCTTAGCTTAATTAAAAAACTATAAAGAGAGGGAAAATCCCAGCTCCTTTCCCTTTTCTTCTGCTATCAATAGGATTAGGATATTTCTCTATCCAACTTTGCCTTCAGATGCCTATCACAGGCATTCTCAGAACCACTAGTTAATGAGAGGTATTACCAAGTCAGGGGGAGGGAGAAAAAGGCTTATTTTCCAATTATGAATGTACCGATTCATTAACACTGACTTGAGCATTCATTTTGATTGAGGTTGTCATGGACTTGCATTTTAACAATAGTGGAATGTGGATCTCTGTCATCTTTCACCAGTCTTACATGAAATGCCATTTAAGAAGCAGAGCAAAGGGAGTTAAAACGAGTAAAATGTTCCTCGCCAAAGTCAAAATTACATAAACTTGCTGAAGAACCCAAAATGTTTTACTCATCTTTGGCAAATCTCAAAATGTATTACAATAATGGCTTATTATACAGACTTTAAACTAGACACAGAGAAATCCAAAACAGAGACTCATCCAAAACCTACTTAAAATCCAAGGAAAAGTTAATGGTAATGTTAGTAAAAACATTAAGTTCAAGAGGTTAAATATTTACTCATTTATTTTTCAATATTTATGAATGTACCAATATTTCTACAAGATACACCTTCTTAGAGATGCAGTACCAACGAAAAGTACAATCGATTTTAATAGAAATCATATTACTTTAACTACTAGTACTGTTCAAGTTACCATCTCAAACTACTTTTCTTAACCTAAATGTGCTGTGGTCTTTGGAGAACATTTAGTACCTTTATTTGTCACATGAACTGGAATTAAGAACTCTGGGAGAAATATCAACAACCTCAGATATGCAGATGATGCCACTTTAATGGCAGAAAGAGAAGACGATTTAAAGAGCCTCTTGATGAAGGTGAAAGAGGGGACTGAAAAAGCTGGCTTAAAACTCAACATTCAAAAAATACAGATCATGGCATCTAGTCCTGATGGGGTAAATGTGGAAACAGTGTCAGATTTCATTTTCTTGGGCTCCGAAATCACTGTGGACAGTGACGGCAGCCACAAAATTAAATGACTCTTTCTCTTTGGAAGAACAGCTATGACAAACCTAGACAGTGTATTAAAAAGTAGAGACATCATTTTGCCAACAAAGGTCCACCTAGTCAAAGCTATAGTTTTTCCACTGGGTATGGATGTGACAATTGGTCTATAAAGAAAACTGAGCTCCAAAGAATTGATGCTTTTGAACTGTGGTGTTGGAGAAGACTCTTGGACTGCAGGGAGATCAAACCAGTCATTCCTAAAGAAAATAAAGCCTGAATAGTCATTGGAAGGACTGGAGCTGAAGCTGAACTAACAATACTTTGACCACCTGATGGGAACAGCTGACTCATTGGAAAAGACCCTAATGCTTGGAAAGATTGAAGGCAAGAAGGGAATGGAGTGACAGAAAATGAGATAGCTGGATGGCATCACTGACTCAATGGACATGAGTTTGAGCAAACTCTGGGATATGAGGATGGACAGGGAAGCCTGGCATACTATAGTGCATGGGGTTGCAAAGAGTTGAACGTGATGTAGTGACTAAACAACAAAATTTCTCACACATTAGTGGCTCAGATAATACTTTCAATTTTTTTGTCCATATTCAGGCAACAATTTCACTTTATTTTCTTCATATATTTGTTTAAATTGATGAATTTTAACTTAGCCTATCCTGAGTAATGAAGTACATAATTTCATATTAGTAATTGTGTCAGTCAGTTCATTTCAGTCACTCAGTTGTGTTTGACTCTTTGTGACCCCATGAACAGCAGCACACCAGGCCTCTCTGTCCATCATCAATTCCTGGAGTTCACCCAAACTCATGTGCATTGAGTCGGTGATGCCATTCATCCATCTCATCCTCTGTCATCCCCTTCTCCTCCTGCCCCCAATCCCTCCTAGCATCAGGGTCTTTTTCAATGAGTCAGTTCTTTGCATGAGGTGGCCAAAGTATTGGAGTTTCAGCTTTAGCAGCAGTCCTTCCAAGAACACCCAGGACTGGTCTCCTTTAGGATGGACTGGTTAGATCTCCTTGCAGTCCAAGGGACTCTCAAGAGTCTTCTCCAACACCACAGTTCAAAAGCATCAATTCTTCGGTGCTCAGCCTTCTTCACAGTCCAACTCTCACATCCATACATGACCATTGGAAAAACCATAGCCTTGACTAGATGGACCTTTGTTGGCAAAGTAATGTCTCTGCTTTTGAATATGCTATCTAGGTTGGTCATAACTTTTCTTCCAAGGAATAAGCGTCTTTTAATTTCATGGCTGCAATCATTATCTGCAGTGATTTTGGAGCTCCCCGAAATAAAGTCTGACACTGTTTCCACTGTTTCCCCAACTATTTCCCATGAAGTGATGGGACCAGATGCCATGATCTTAGTTTTCTGAATGTTGAGCTTTAAGCCAACTTTTTCACTCTCCTCTTTCACGTTCATCAAGAGGCTTTTTAGTTCCTCTTCACTTTCTGCCATAAAAGACCTTAGTCAGCAAAGTAATGTCTCTGCTTTTGAATATGCTATCTAGGTTGGTCATAACTTTTCTTCCAAGGAGTAAGTGTCTTTTAATTTCATGGCTGCAATCAACATCTGCAGTGATTTGGGAGCCCAAAACAGTAAAGTCTGACACTGTTTCCACTGTTTCCCCGTCTATTTCCCATGAAGTGATGGGAATGGATGTCATGATCTTCGTTTTCTGAATGTTGAGCTTTAAGCCAACTTTTCACTCTCCTCTTTCACTTTCATCAAGAGGCTTTTTAGTTCCTCTTCACTTTCTGCCATAAGGGTGGTGTCATCTGCATATCTGAGGTGACTGATATTTCTCCCAGCAGTCTTGATTCCAGCTTGTGCTTCTTTCAGCTCAGTGTTTCTCATAATGTACTCTGCATATAAGTTAAATGAGCAGGGTGACAATATACAGCCTTGACGTACTCCTTTTCCTATTTGAAACCAGTCTGTTGTTCCATGTCCAGTTCTAACTGTTTCTTCCTGACCTGCATATCGGTTTCTCAAGAGGCAGGTCAGGTGGTCTGGTATTCCCATCTCTCTCAGAATTTTCCACAGTTTATTGTGATCCACACTGCCAAAGGCTTTGGCATAGTCAATAAAGCAGAAATAGATGTTTTTCTGAAACTCTCTTGCTTTTTCCATGATCCAGCAGATGTTGGCAATTTGATGTCTGATTCCTCTGCCTTTTCTAAAACCAGCTTGAACATCTGGAAGTTCACAGTTCATGTACTGCTGAAGCCTGGCTTGGAGAATTTTGAGCATTCCTTTACTAGCGTGTGAGATGAGTGCAATTGTGTGGTAGTTTGAGCATTCTTTAGCACTGCTTTCCCAAAGCAAAGGATGCTTTCCCAAAGAAAGGTGTTCATGAAGACAGTGTCACATTATAGCAGATCTCCAGAGTGGTGGGGTGACAGGAAAGGTAAGGTCATCAAGTATTCATGAACACTACAAAACATTACAAACGAAGGGATAGATAACTGTTGAGTGATAGGCTGTCCCAGATCATTCTGGATCCTTGTCTATTCACTGTTTTATAGGTTTCTGGCTTCCAAATAATATGCAATAACTGGGCTGTAATCAAATCCATGGTCTTCTCCAAGAATGTAACCAGCACATCACTCTGTCATATTACGATCCCAGATCAGCCATCCCAGACCATACCCTGTTTTTCTTGGGCATCCTTATCTGCATAAACATTCTGAGCTGCCTTTTTTATCTGACCCAGATGGTCTATCGTAATTTCCTATGATTAGTTCTATATTCCTTTTATCTTTTATTTCCATCCAAATATATTTTGTCCCACTGCCAACTTATTTATTATGTGACATTCCTTCTCCCTTCAGACACAATATCCTCCTTGACCCATGTTGGCATAATTCCCCCTAGCCTGTTGTGTCTATCTCTTATATAAACTTTCCATCTCCAAATTATTCCAAATCTGTTTCTGGTTTTAGCCTCTCCTTAGTAATCCTTGTTACATAATGTGTCTATTATATCTCTTGGTATTTGTTTTCTTTCAGTTCACATCTTACCATGCATATGAAAGTCATTTGTAAGGGGAGCTGTTTAGAATTTGCTTTCATTTTTTCTTTGGTTTCTTTTAGGGTTCTGCTTCCATCCTTTGAGCTCTTTTCATCCATGACCCTCCTCCCTTTCTCCAGCTCCCTTGATTTCCCCCATAACATGCTAGTTTATACCTTCTTCCCAGATGCATGCAATTTTTACCATTGTGGCTTTGTGTACTGTGGTGTGGTTTTGCAGAAGAGTTGGCTGTCTTTCATATAACTTCCAGTCTCCACCATTCATTTGTTTAGCAGGAACTCCATTCAAACTCGGTTTTATCCCAATCGTTAGCATGTGCCTAGAGCCTGAAGGAAGTCTGATAGACTGAAAAAAGTGTAATAAACTCATTTTATGTTTTCATGAGACTTTAACTGTCTATAAAAAGTCCTGAACAACCAATTGAAGATGAAAATAGTTTGACCCACTGCCTTTTCTACTTGGCCTACAGAGAGTTGAATAGTTTGAATTATTTTTCCTCATTAATTTCTTAACTCACTTTCCCTACTCTCTTATCTAAATGTCCTTTTTGTTGTTGTTTTAGTTGTAGACACATGTGGGAGGCTGCATCACTTAACCCATTCCCTTCAGATTCAATCCCTGGGTCAGGAAGATCCCCTGGAGAAGGAAATGGCAACCCACCCCAGTATTTTTGCCTGGAAAATCCCATGGACAGAGAGAGGAGCCTGGCAGAGTACACAGTCCATGGGATCACAAAGAGTCAGACACAGTTTAGTGACTAAATATCACTAACATGCACTCCCTTCCCATTTAAGGAAAAGCTATCAAATAAGGGGTCACAGATAAAACTGTACTTCCGTTATCACTGAATACAACCATCAGTGGTGAGGGGTCATGGCAGGAGCAAGATGAAGCAGATAGCTTGACTCAAAGTCTAGTGACAACACAGATATTTTCATGAAATGTAAATTTCCTTGGGGAGGGACTGTTTCCAGTCATCTCTGCAACTTACCTCCCATGGTCCTCAGTTTCCTCATTTGAAAATAAGGACAATATTAACATTACCACATCAATGAGACTTTTCTGAAGATTATTGAAATACTGTCTATGAGGAAACATTTTATTAATGGTGAGCAGAATAATAATAAATGACTGGAAAGTCACCTGAGTATCAGTCCTTTTTCTGTGCCAGGGAGCTAGTGAGTAATTCAATAAATTAAAAGGAAAGTAAGTTTTTCCTATGGGACTAATTTAGTGCCTAGGAGAATACAGATGAGCATAACTACAACATATCATTGTTTAAAGTACCTGAAGGCAAAATTCCCTATGCTGAAATCCCAATCTGACAATGTGGTTTCAAGTTTAAAGAGGACAAAAGCCAGGAGAAGGAGCTCTATTTGAATATTCTACTGTTTAGACCAAATGGTTGTTGACCCAAACTTAGTCAATAAAATTCTCCAAATAGTTTTGCTATTCAAATCCTTGAGTCAGTTGCATTTTAACTTATTCAGAAAAAAGAAATTTAGAGGGAAAGAAATGTTTAAGTTTTTATTATTTGGATTAGGAGCACAGATTCCAGAGTCATGCCATTTCCATGAAAATAACAGTGAAAGTATTTACTGTCTGTGTGATCTTAGGCAAGTTACTTAACCTTCCTGCACCTCAGTTTTCTCAGTTATAAAGAAAATCATAGTACTTTCCAAATAGAGCAGCTGTTCTTTTTTTTTTTTTTAATATATGGAAAATTCTCATCACTGTTCTTGGCACATAATAAGCATTAATAAAACTTGAGTGGTTTTTATTTTAGAAAGCTGCATTCTAAAGAGAATTCCATTTGCCCTGAGTCTGACAAATGTATTCTGCAAAGAGTGAAGTCGAGATTCATTAAGTTGATGTCAAAAATTAGGCATTTTCTGCCACCCACGAGGCCGTGCATATTTGTTCTTTGTGCTCACCTTCCCATTACTACTCTGTCATCTCTAGAAATCTTTTATCATTATGTGAATCGTTCATAGAAAAGAGAATCCTTATTACTTTAGGCAGAATTTTTAGTCAAAGGTAGAGGCCATTGATTCTCCATTGCATGGGAGAAGGAAATGGCTACCCACTTCAGTATTCTCGCCTGGAGAATCCCAGGGACAGAGGAGCCTAGAGGGCTGCGGTCTATGGAGTCGCACAGAGTCGGACACGACAGAAGCGACTTAGCAGCAGCAGAGGCCATTGATTCAGGTAGACAAGTTTGATATATTTTTAGTTGAGAGTCACATGCTCTCTTGCCTGTTAGTCATCACTGTTCTCTTGCCTTTTTTGTTGGTTTGATTTTGCATTTTTGTTTGGTTTTGGCTGTACCATGTGACTTGCAAGATCTTAGTTCCCCAACCAGGAATCAAATCTGACCACCTGCAGTGGAAGTGTAGAGTCCTAACCACTGGACCTCCAGGGGATTCCTTTCCTTACCCCTCATAGGTTTCCCTGGTGGCTCAGAGGTTAAAGCGTCTGCCTCCAATATGGGAGACCCAGGTTCGATCCCTGGGTCGGGAAGATCCCCTGGAGAAGGAAATGGCAATCCACTCCAGTATTCTTGTATGGGATTCTTGCATGGGATTCTCCCATGGAAGGAGAAGCCTAGTAGGTTATAGTCCATGGGGTCGCAAAGAGTCGGACATGACTGAGTGACTTCACCTTCCTTCACCTTCCTTAGTACACTCACTGAGGCAGAGTCAGTGACTTATTTATATGTGTATATATTTATATGTGTAGTCTATAATGAGATAGAGATACCACCCCATATCCATTAGGATGAAAGTGAAAGTGTTAGTCATTTCTGAGTCTTTGTGACCCCATGTACTGCAGCCCCCCAGGCTTCTCTATCCATGGAGTTCTCCAGGCAAGAATATTGGAGTGGGTTGCCATTTCCTCCTCCAGGAGATCTTCCTAACTCAGGGATTGAACCTGGGTCTCCTGCATTGCAGGCAGACTCTTTACCAATCTAGCCAAATTCTGATCATTACCTAAACCTTCAAAATGTGTTAGAAATTAAAAACACTTAGTATATTAGTAATCACTATTACAAATTGTTTCAGGCATTTTAATTATACATATTCCCTTTTTATTTCACACTATATCCATCTTAAAAAAGAGAGTACTAACACTCAAAAGAGGTTAGTAGTTTGTCCAAGAAATAATATACTCATAACTGCCTGGAAGGAACACAAACCCCGGGTAACTGACACCAAAGCTTCACTGTCTTCACTTCACAGAAAAAGAATGAAGTGGGGAATTCACACACTGACTGTACTTATTCAGACACAATTTAATTTGATTAAAAATCCATTTCTATGAGAATACTCATATATTTTATTTATTTATTTATTTTTATTTATTTGGCTGTACAGGGTCTTTGTTGTGGCATGTGGGATCTAGTTCCCCAATCAGGGATCAAACTCAGGGTCCCAGCATTTAGACAGCTCAAGAGTCTTAGCCACTGGACCACCAGGGAGTCCCAAGAATACTCATATATTTTATAAAAGAACAAATTTCACATGACTCAATTATCTCACGCACAGGTGAGTTTATTTGTTGACACAAAATTATCCCTTGACTGATATCAGCTATGTATTTCTTTTTTCTCAAATAATAGATTCTGACTCATTTTGCAGCACAAGAGATCAGTTTAATTTCAGCCTGGAGTTTAACCTGTGGTAGGGCAGTGTGTGTTTAATACAGCACATAGCACCATTTAATTGTAGAAGAATCAAAGTTGCCTTTCATGTGACATCCTCTCTCTCTTCAAACATTACATCTGTTTTGATCCATCTAGGCTTAACTTTGGGGTTAGGTTAAGAAATTGTCAAAACATTTGTAACAAACTCGTTATAAACCACTATCCAATGAAATCAGCTGAGGTGAGAATTATAACTGAGAATTATGTCTCAACACAAGGTAGAGTTTGAAAACAAAAGACTCAGAGAGCTACAGAAAAAAGAGAAAGCAGAGCAAAGTATGGTGAATTCATTGCAAGTTTATTTATGTCTGAAATTATTAATTATATACATATTGTGAACCATCATTACCTTTTCACCAGCCATATTTTATGATTTCATGCAATTATTAAAACATTTCAAAATATTGAAGTCTACTCAAACATTGAGACTAAAGGATTACATGTCATATGAGTAATGAGAAGATCAATGGAGAAATAACTTGTCAACAAAAGCCCTTATCACTTTATATTGAATATCAAGAAAATCAATGGAGAGTCTTTTTTACTTGTGATAAAAATAAAAGCACAGTCAATTTTAATATTACTTTAGAGCTTTACCTTGATCTGACTAGTCAGCATCTGAGTTGTTTAGCAACTTGGATATTAAATAGTCTATATTCTTGAGCTTTCTTATCAGTGCAGCAAAGATATCTTATTATAGTGCCTTTACAAATACTTTTCATGTAATTTGCTACAGAGCTTTCCTTTAGTTAAGGCTGATTTTATTCTTGAAGAGTGACATTTTATTTTTGATTTCATATTTTCCTTCCAAAATAGAGGTTTATATTATTCTGCTTTCACTATCTTAATATTACATGGGTCCTTAATATTGGGCAAGTCCATCAGGATTTTATCTTTCAGAGACTATGCTAACTTTGAGGAATTGAGCCAAAGGGCACCAAAAATAGATACATCTCTGGCAGAGAAAAGAGGGGCCCTACTACAGGGTAATTAGTGGAATTCTCGAAGAAAAGGAATGCTTAGATACCACAGAGAGGCTTTAGTCTTCACTAAAACCTAGTACTCCTGTTCTCATCTGTCCTCTGGCCTTAGCAAAGAGAATAGGGAGCAACACCTAGTCCTCAAACTATGGCTCAGAGAATGAAAGCAAAGTGACATCAGAGAAGACGGAAACGGTAACATAGAACAAATGAAAAGGAAGGGCATGGCAATATAACACACAATAAGAAAAAAGAAATGAGATGCAAACCTACGTAAACAAGATTAGGAAACCAAAGTAACCATTTCAAACTCGAAATAGAAACAGTAAAAAGAAAATCAGTGTAATAGTAAAAAGCTTCAGTTAATCAACATGAATGCAGAAGAAAAAGACAAAGAGATTAAGGTAACAAGATGATAGATGTGAAAGATAAAGAAGATCCAACATAAGAATAATTGGGATCATAATGATAGAACCAATCAAATGAAGCATTAAAATACACAGGGATATAATGCAACAAATGTTTCTTAAACTAAAGGCATAACTATGTCTACAGATTGGATTCCAAGAAACTGATACAATCAAGTTATATTAAAAACATTTTCTGGTGAAATCATTAAAATTCTAGAATTCCCTGAGATTCTAGAGAAAAAAATCAGGCTATTATTATCTTCAGTTCAGTCGCTCACTCATGTCCGACTCGTTGTGACCCCATGAATCACAGCATGCCAGGCCTCCCTGTCCACCACCAACTCCCAGAGTTTACCCAAACTCATGTCCATTGAGTCAGTGATGCCATCCAACTATTTCATCCTCTGTTGTCCCCTTCTCCTGCCCCCAATCCCTCCCAGCATCAGGGTCTTTTCCAGTGAGTCAACTCTTCACATGAGGTGGCCAAAGTATAGGAGTTTCACCTTCAGCATCAGTCCTTCCAATGAACACCCAGGACTGCTGTCCTTTAGGATGGACTGGTTGGATTTCCTTGCAGTCCAAGGGACTCTCAAGAGTCTTCTCCAACACCACAGTTCAAAAGCATCAATTCTTTGTCATTCAGCCTTCTTCACAGTCCAACTCTCACATCCATACATGACCAATGGAAAAACCACAGCCTTGACTAGACATACCTTTGTTGGCAAAGTAATGTCTCTGCTTTTTAATATGCTATCTAGGTTGATCATAACTTTCCTTCTTCACTCACTGTTAAAATGCTGAATGCCAGAAGACAACAGAACAATGTCTCTAATCTTCTGAGAGAAAGAAGAAATGTTATATTCATTCAAATGATGATTCAAAGATAAAGGCAAGTGACAGACATTCCAAAACATGAAAGTCCTCAGGGAAGATCTCACTATTCAACAATCTGCCAAAATGAAGGAGCCATAGGAAAAGGGGCACCTATGATCACTGCATCCATTTAAATGTAGAACTACATTTAAACAACCAAAAGGATGATGACTACAAAATAAATAAATATATCAGTTCAGTTCAGTCACTCAGTCGTGTCTGACTCTGCAATCCCATGAATTGCACTACTCCAGACCTCCCTGTCCATCACCAGTTCCTGGAGTTTACTCAAACTCATGTCCATCAAGTTGGTGATGCCATCCACCCATCTCATCCTCTGTCGTTTCCTTCTCCTCCTGCCCCCAATCCCTCCCAGCATCAGAGTCTTTTCCAGTGAGTCAACTCTTTGCATGAGGTAGCCAAAGTATTGGAGTTTCAGCTTCAGCATCAGTCCTTCTAATGAACACCCAGGACTGATCTCCTTTAGAATGGACTGGTTGGATCTCCTTGCAGTCCAAGGGACTCTCAACTAGATATATAGACTGACCAAAGCAGAATAATCGTATAAGTAAAGAAAGAGAGATGGGAAGAATTACAAGAAAGCTTATTTCCTCATCTTTCTTAACAAGTAGTGAATCTATCTTATTTAAAGTTAATGTGTAGGTATAAAAATAAGTGATTCTCACCTCTTAGGGGTTATTACTTTCTGGCTATCCACTCTTTATCCATCCATCATTCCATCTGTTCATTATCTTACATATAGACATACTCCTAATGGTGTTCCTCAAATGTTAACTATTTATTTACAGATGGTGACATTTTTCAGGCTTTCTTTTACTCCTCTGTTGTGCTTAAATTTTTAAGAAGTGATCATCATCACTGGAGTGGGTTTAAATTGACCACAAATTCTTTGCCAGTCTTCTCATCAGGAAATGGAGTCTATCTTCCATCCTTGCTATCTGAGCCTGAATTATGGCTGGCATTGACCAATGGGACTCAACAGAAGCCATATATTGAGATTTCCATGCTTATTCTCTTGGAACCCTGAGACAAGCATGCTGTGATGCAAAGTGGGAGGAAGGTTTCTATGGCTGAGTCACGTTGATGTATGGCAGAAGCCAACACAATAATGTAAAGCAATTATCCTTCGATTAAAAATAAATAAAAAAAAAAGAAATCCAAGATGTAAGAACATATGAAGATACAGTCCCAGAAATCCTAGTTATTCCAACCGTCTTAGATGAGGCCCCAGGGGTGTGCATGAGGCTGTGTCAGACCAATTCACCCCAGCTGAATTGTCAGATGCCTGCAGTTGCATGAGTGAGCCCAGGCAAAAACAAAAGAAGATCCTAGTCAATCACAGACTTATGAGACACAATAAATTGTTTTTGCTTTAAGCTACTAAGTTTTGGAGTTAATTCTTACATACCAAAGATAACTGCTCTCTTTTACGAAAAGAATAATTTCAATACTCTTAAAAATCCAAATAAGATGTGAAAGTCTCCATTCTATATAATAGGGGAAGTTCTCCTTAACCTGAATTTTTCGAAGGTGTTCATGTTTTCCTGTCAATATGTTCAACAGCCCTCTTTCCACTGTTGACTACTCTGACGTTCTCCATTATTGCTTTTGTCATTCTCTCACAAGCCCACTTAAACCCACACTGTAAATGACTAATTCCTCAGCTGCCTGCCCCAAAGTACCATAAACACAAGCTTGTTCAAGTCTCAGACTTTTAGTAAAGGTAAAAGATAAGATACTAAAAGCACTGTATTATTTATCTATTACTGTGCAATACTCCAAAACTTAGCAGCTTACAATAAGTGTATATCAGTTATATAGTTTGTGTGGGTTAGGCCTTTGGAAAGTGGCTTAACTGGGTAGTTCTGGCTTCAGAAATCTCCTGAGGGTGAATCAAAATGTAGGTCACAGCTGAAATCATCTGAAGGCTTGACTGGGGCTAAAAGTTCTGCTGTCAGATGACTCACTCACACGACTGTTGTAGGAGTCTTTCTCAGAGCTTTATAAGAGGCCCCGAGACATGACAAGTTACTTCCCTCAGTGTGAGCATGTGGTCCAGGAGAGCAAGAAAGAAGTTAGAGTGTCTTTTATGGCCTAGGATTAGAAGTCTGTTATTCCCGTAATAGTTTCTTAGTTACAAAGTCAGCCCTATTCAGTGCAAGGAGAGTCTACATAAATTTATGAATATCAAGAATTGGGGATTACTGGGGACTGTCCATCACAAGCCTCTAGGATGAAAGTGACCCACACCATTAGGAATCTGTTAGGTCTTCATCTCATTAGTTTGCCAAATCATTAAAAGTATCAACAAAATTCCCCCCAGAGTCACCATGGAAAGCTGTACAGGGTGTTGGCTATACCAGTAAACCCATTAAAGAGATCTGAGCCCAAAACCCTAATAGTGGTTTGTGTCTCTCCCAAGAAACAAGTGTCCTTTTCTGGACACAAATATACTTGAAAAACTGAGATGTACCTTTGTGGCTAAAGAAAACAACAGAAGGAGAGCCTGCTACTGCTGCTGCTAAGTCCCTTCAGTCGTGTCCGACTCTGTGCGACCCCATAGACAGCAGCCCACTAGGCTCCTCTATCCCTGGGATTCTCCAGGCAAGAACACTGGAGTGGGCTGCCACATCCTTCTCCAATGCATGAAAGTGAAAGTGAAGTCGCTCAGCCATGCCTGACTCTTAGTGACCCCACGGACTGCAGCCTACAAGGCTCCTTTGTCCATAGGATTTTCCGAGCAAGATTACTGGAGTAGGGAGGGTGTCATTGCCTTCTCCGAAGCCGAGCCTAAGTGTTCATGATATTTTAAACAAAATCATGCTAATTCTGTAATCCTGAAATGAGAAGAGACTTTTGAGCAATCCCTGAAGAACTATTAATAAGAAATTTACTTCCAGTATTTGCTACAAGTCAGCAACTTAACTCAAATTGCTTTGTAAAATTTGACTAATCCAAACTTACCAACTCATCACGATGTCTAAATTACCACCTCACCTCTTTTTTATTTTCCTACTTTTTGGCCATGCAGGGCAGCATGCAGGGTATCAGTTCCCCTGCCAGGCATGGAACCTGCGCCCCCTGTAGTGGAATCTTAACCACTGAAGTGCCAAGGAGTTCCAGTTTCTTCACCTTTTAGTTCTTAGCTGGTATCATACTGGACTTTTACAATGCATGGAGGAGATTTTTGTTTCTAGACTCCTCAGCGTAGTTCTATGTTTCTAGGATATTGTGTTCTAGGAATCAATCATAGATAAACTCACAGAAAAACTTCCTACATTGTTTTGTAGTCATATATCCATGAAGGACTCCCCTGGTATTCTAGTGGTTAAGAATCCACCTTGAGATGCAAGGGACACTGGTTCAGTCCTTGGTCTGGGAAGATCCCACATGTGACAGGACAACTAGGCCCACGCACCACAACTGCCGAGCCTGTGCTCCGGAGCCAGTCAGCCGCAGCTAGAGAAACTACCGTAGCCCCTGCACCCTAGAGCCTGTGCTCCACAAAAGAGGCCACCATAATGAGAAGCCCATGCACTGTAACTAGGAAGTAGCCCCCACTCTCCACAACTAGAGGAACCATGAGTACAACAATGAAGACCCAGCACAACCATAAGTAAATACATATATATATATATTTTTTAAGATGAACAGAAATCATACTTTTTAAAAAGACATCCATGTTGAAAAAACTTGAAAGGTAAATTCAGGGCTACTGAGAACTTTCAAGGCTATTGCATCAATATTTTTTATATTTGTCTTTCTAAATCCAAGACATTTGTAACATTAGTTTAATCCAACCAAATCAGTTTCTCAAAACTTTCTATGGCTACTCAATATATATCATGTTCTTCCTGCGTGGAAAAGAGTGATTGCTTATTATTTAATTGGCTCTATGAAAGAACTAGATGGGGTTGAAGTCATTCCCATTAAGTCACATCCTTAAAATAAGTGATTGTAGTCTTCTGCAATCTGTCAAATCTCCTTTATTTTATATATTTCAATGTGTAATTTTGACTTGGAATCAAACTATTTCTTTCTTCACATTCAGAGTTGCTTTTCTGTTTTATTCCTTTTTTTCTGCCTGTTTGGAAGGCCTTACATTTGTCTGATTGCTCTAATATGGGGAGGTAGCTATTCCGTAGGCATCCTTTGTTTTCTGCTGGCATCTGGTAAGGTACATCTCTTCCCTAGCATTTTTTGTCCTTATTTCTACCTGCATCTGATAAGATTATCTTTGTGTTACCATGGCCTCCTTGTACTCTTTATCCCACTCTCAAGGGTCCTTTGAGTCTATTGGCCCCTTTTAGAAAGATCCACACCCCTTTCATCAGCACAGAGCTGATCCACATTTCACGTTGTGTGCTTATGAAACTGCCCTTAGACCCATCTGCAGAGCTGCTTCCCTCAGCCCCTGCTGCTCTAGTGCTTAGCTGGCTTTTTCAAACAACATGCTAGGAGGTGAAGATTAGTTTCCCTGTTTATTGAACTACCCTCAAATATCTCTGGGGTTTCCAGGAGCCCAGAGCAGAATGGGAGCACAAGAACTGTTTTCTGAGACAATCTGTCACATCTGTCTCCTGTTTAATCTATACTGCCTCCTGTCGTTGTCACTGTGGTTCAGTTGCCAAGTCATGTCTGACTCTTTGCAACCCCAAAGACTACAGCACACCAGCCTCTCTACCCCTTACCATCTCCCAGAGTTCTTCCAAGTTTATGTCCATTGAATTGATGATGCCATCCAACCACCTCATCCTCTCTTGCCCTCTTCTTCTGCCTTCAGTTTTTCCCAGCATCAAGGTATTTTCCAGTGAATCAGTTGTTTGCCTCAGGTGGCCAAAGTACTGAAGCTTCAGCTTCAGCATCAGTCCTTCCAATGTGTATCCAGGTTTATTTCCCTTAAGATTGACTGATTTGATCACCTTGCTATCCAATGGACTCTCAAGAGTCTTCTCCAGCACCACAATTCAAAAGCATCAGTTCTTCGGTGTTCAGCCTTCTTTATGGTCCAACTTTCACATCCGTACATGACTACTGGAAAAGCAATACCTTTGACTATGTAAACTTTTGTTGGCAAAGTTGTCTTTGCTTTTTCATTTGCTGTCTGGGCTTGTCATAACTTTCCTTCCAAGAAGCAAGCATTTCTAATTTCATTGTGGCAGTCATCATCCGCAGTGATTTTGGAGCTCCCCAAAAGAGAAAATCAGTGACTGCTTCCACCTTTCCCCCTTCTATTTGCCATGGAGTGATAGGACCAGATGTCATGATCTTAGTTTTTTGAATGTTGAGTTCTACATGTTGAGCCAGCTTTTTCACTCTCCTCTTTCACCTTCATCAAGAGGCTCTTTAGCTCCTCTTTGCTTTCTGCCATTAGAATATCATCATCTGCATATCTGAAGTTGTTGTTTTTCTCCCGATAGTCTTGATTCTGGCTTGTAATGCTGCCTCCTACACATTTGTTTTGTCTCAGGGATATAGTTATTATCTTTAAAAATCCAGTGTCTTCCTTTATGGTATTAAATTTATGTTCTGCCTCTTACACAGTTTTTCTCTGGATTTTCAGAACTGAGCTCAGAGCACGTGGAAATCTTTTCTCTTTCAAAAATCCCAGATCTTACAATTCAAAAGCTCTGATTTTCAAAACTAGTACCTCTGTTAGTGTTGCAAAATGTGTTAATTTTAGTTAGGACTACCCTAAGAAAATACCACAGACTGGGTGAACTAGACAACAAAAGTTTATTTTCTGACAGTTCTGGATGCTAGAAGTCCAAGATCAAGGTGTCATCAGGGTTGGCTCCTACTGAGGCCTCTCTCCTTTGTTGGCAGACGGCCACCCTCTTGCTGTGTCTTCACGTGGCCTTCTCTTGTCTGTGTGTTATCTGTGTGTTAATTCCCTGTCCTTATAAATAAATATTCCAGTCATATTGGATTAGGGCTTGCCCAAAAAATGACCTCATTTTACCCTAATTCTTTTTAAAGGTGCTATCTCCAAAAACAGTCACATTCTGATGTACTGGAGGTGTGGATGTTAATATATGAATCTAGCAGGAGTCGGAGAGGATGGTGCAGAAGGGGAACACAGTTCAACCCACAAAACAAAATAATCTATTTCGAAACGTGTGTGTGTGTTCAGTTGTGTCTGACTCTTTGGAACCCATGGACTGTAGCCCACCAGTCTCTTCTGCCCATGGGATTTCCCAGACAAGGCTACTGGAGTAGATTGCCATTTCTCTCTCCAGGAGATCTTTCAACCCAGGAATCAAACCCATGTCTTTTGTACTTCTTGCATTATCAGGAGGATTCTTTACCACTGAACCACCTGGGAAGCCCATATTTGAAACTTGATTGTCTTCTAAATTTTCTTTGGACTCCTTTATGTACTCTTTTCTCTGGGGCAAATGAATACAAATTATGGCAGTTATACAGTAAATGGAGGGTCTCAGAAATCTAACTCTCATGGTTTACAAAGCCCTTCATAAACTTTCACTAATTTCTTCGGCATCTTCTTTCAGTTTTCCTCCTATTCACTTTCCCTCCTCTAGTTATATAAGAGTTCTTTCGGATTCTCAAAATTCCTACTGCGTCCCTCACCTCTGGGTCTTGAAACACATTGTTCCCAGATCTGAAATACCTTCTCTCATTCTACTTTCCTTTACCTTGCTAACTCCTACGAATCATTCACGTCTCAATGTCTGCTCTTTCTGGGGCCTGAAACTAGGTTAAGCTTCCCAATCTGTCAGGCTTCCCATAGCACATAACTGTGAGTTACAGTTTTATAGAACACTGTCACTACCCATTTCATCATTTATGTGATATCTGTATTTTCTGCTAAGCTGTAAGTTCCACAGTGACAAGGACAGTATCTGTGTTGGTCACTGCTGTACCCAGAGTGTCTACCACAATGTCTGGTACAAAGTAGAGGCTGATTAATATTCACTAAATGAGTAAAAAATTAACTTCAAGATGTTATTGGCTTGGTGTACAGGAGTGGTATCTTGTGGAATTATACTCACCTTTTTTTAAAGACACAGACCTTGCTCTATGCTTCAAGCAGGATCACTAAATAACAGAAGCATATCTAAGCTAATTTAAGCAGAAAAGGATATTGAATAGCTTGCAGTGTCTTCCAGAAAGTTAGAGAACCTGGTTTGGAGGTTATAATGCCCAACTCACAATGCAAAACTGCCGCTACCTCTGGGCACTCAATGCCACAGCTGGCACCGCCAGCATCACCAGACACTAAACACCAGGACCACTAGAACCACTGCCCCCACTGCCTCTGGAAAGCTGCACCGACTGCATGACAGCCTCCACCACGTCATCACTGCTCCCTACAGAGCCTCCACTGCTCAGTTACGCCCTGGACCCTATGCTCACTGCCTTGGCCATGCCCACTGCCCTGTGGCCACTGCTGCTGTCTGAATGGATTCTGGACAGACACCACATCTTCTCATCGCCAGCCTTCAACTCAATAATCTGTTTGGCAGAGCCTAGTTAGTGACCAAGGCTCTAACTACAATGGAGGCTGGGGAAAAATGTTTGCGATCCTAATGTGTATCACATATGGGGTTTCATCATCTTCCTGTATTCATCAGCAGTATCCCAAAGAGAAGATGACTCAGAGGCAGGATACCAGAGGAGGCAGGATTCTAGGGCAAAGGAGCAGGCATTAACATGACCAGGGAACTATGGAAGGTCTAAGGGAGGGAGGCTGAGGGAAGGGATGTAGGGGGAAAGTCTATTCTAACTGAAGGGTTGGTCACATGCTATGATCTAAGAACACATAGGTATAATCACAGGGTCAAAGAGTGATTTGGAGCATATGGGCTATGCATTATAGTGTGAGAAATTTGCAAACATAGGAAGGAGGTTCAGACAATAGGAGGCCAAAAAGAATGACAAATGTCCACTGCGTGGTTATCGCAGAAACTAGAAGTTCTATTACCCCGCAGAGATCTCTGTAATGTGTGTGTGTGTGTGTGTGTGTGTGTGTGTGTGTGTGAGATTGATGCATCTTTACAATTTTTGACTCTAAACTTGCTACACAGTTTTTAAAAATGTCAACATCAGTGGTCAGCTTTGCACACTTGCAGCTGATCAGTTCCACCTGCAACTCATACTCGATATTTGTGCCCATCCCAACTACCTCGTTTCTTTTCTATTAATACCCTTTCCTTCACTCTCATTTTATGTATGTGAATCTTCTCACCTCAAGAGAGCAGAGGCTATGTCAAATGATCATGGGAATGTTGTGCCTAGTGAGGTTTTATACATAAAATAGGCTCTTTCTTGGCAAAAAATGAAAAGATAAATGGAAACATAAGGAGGAATCTACTTAATCCATGCCACCTCTGTGCAGTGCTGGTGCTAGGGTTTATTTTGTTCAATGGGTCAGATATTTTCAGCATTAACTTGATTTTTTTCACCACTACAGATCCCGTTTTCGTTGAAACACTTTCTCAGGACATTTCAGTCTTAGGAAATCTCTTTGTCTTGTGTCTTTGACCCTGTGATTACACTAGTGTTTTCTTAGATCATAGCATGTGACCAACCCTTCAGTCAGAATAGACTTTCTCCCTGCATCCCTTCCCTCAGCCTCCCATCCTTAGAACTTCCATCGTTCCCTGGTCCTTTTAATGTCCTGCCTCTGAGTCATCTTCTCTTTGGGATGCTGCTGATGAATGCAGGATGATGAAAGTAGGAACCAGAGGAAATCTGGAAGAAATAATGGCAGAGAATTCCTCATAATGATCTGGGTTTTATTTGAAATGTCTTTTTAAAAAATGTAAATGCCTCTTATACTGTGATTAACCTCTTGCTAGCTTATCCCCACCACTGTTTTTTCTTTCTTCTTTTGTCTTCTATGAGATTTAAAGTTATATTTTCCATATCCTCTTTTTAGTAGTTACCCCAGGTAGTTTAACATGCACGCTTTAAAAAATTAAATGTTGATCAATATCTTTCTATTTGCTCCCCCAAAACAAAGACCTAGTGCTTCAGACCTAATCAAACTTCTCGAATAATCTGTTATTGTTGTCCAGTATTTGGTTTGTATTTTTTAACATGACAAAATAAATGCTATTGTTTTATATAGTCAATATTTGTTTAGATTTACCTACAGTTTTATGGAAACCTTTCTGGGTAATTCCTTTTTGCATGTGAGATTTTCTGCTTGGCATTACTTTTACCTGAATCTGTTGGTGGTAAATTCTGTTTTCTGGGGTTTTTGTAGCGTGCATTTGTTATTCTTTCCCTCTTCCCTTGAAAGATCCTTTCACCATGTATTCCATTGTTGGTTGAGAATTATTTTCACTCAGTACTTTAGAGATACTGGTCATTGTTTTCTAGTTTTCATTGTTGTACAAAAATTACTCTATTAGGTTATTTGCAATGTCTTATAGAAAGTCTGGACTCTCTACTTGTTTTGTAAGCCTTTCCCTTGCCTTTGATGCTTTGTAGTTTCACTAAGATTTACATCTATAAGAGACTTTCTTTTTATTTTTGTCTAGGATCTTTTTGGATTTCCAAATCTGAAAATCAGTTGTGTTTTTTTAAATTTTAAGTTCTGGAAACTTTTGACCATTATCTCCTAAATGACTGCTTCTTCCACATTCTCTTTATTCTATCCTCCTGAAACTCCAATTAGAGAACTCCTCTATATGTTAGAGAAGTTAGAACTTCTCTCTCCTCCATGTTTCTTAATCCCTTTCTACCCTTATTTCTATACTAAAGAGTAAATCCTTTACAACCTGCAGTAGCATTACAAAAAAAATCCACTTCTGGTTAAATATAATTGGAAATATAAAGCTCCAGAAAGGGAGTTGGAAGTAACCAAATCTTGTTCTATCAATCACAATGCAAAAGCTCAATCTTCAGTCAGACTTGAGCAAGGTCATTAGCTATCTTGCTCTCAAGGCCATGCTGGTACCTCGCTGGAAAAGGCACACTCACACTAAGGTTGGGCTTCCCAGGTGGTGCTAGTGGTAAAGAACCCACCTGCCGGTGCAAGAACATGAGAGATGCGAGTTGCATCCCTGGGTAGGGAAGATCCCCTGGAAGAGGAAATGACAACTCGCTCCAGTATTCTTGCCTGGGAAATCTCATGGACAGAAAAGCCTGGCAGGCTATAGTCCATGGGGTCACAAAGAATCAGACATGACTGAAGAGACTTAGCATGCACACACTAAGGCCACGACCTTGATCTTGAGGAAGAGGTGGGTCAGGAAAAATATCAGATTGCTCCTGGTCTTTGTTCACCAAGTAGTTCTCTCTGCAGAAGCAGGAAAAGGAAGGAGCCTGTGGCCCTCTGTATCAGTTTAAGTTGTCTGCTTTGAGCAGAAAATGCTGTTATTGAAAAGTTGTGGAAGAATGTAATACATGCCAGCCTAGCCAAGATCCCATAATGACTCCTTTGATTGACTTAAACATTGTGTGTTGAGGTCAGTTCTATCTGCAAAAGGCTTTAAGGATTGTTTCATACCTAGGCCCTGTCACAACAATCAAGCTCTTCACCAGTTGTTTTCAGCAACACCACAAGTATGATTTCCTTTCTCAGATGCTGAATTTGATGGATTTGCTGGTAGAAATTCTATCTACTTTTATATGAGCCACCATTATGTTGCCTCATTACCCTACCTTTAATGGCCAGACTTGAAGAATGACATAGTTACCTTTAGAGTACTTCATACCTGTTGCTGGTTTATCATGACTGTTCATGTCATTCACACTTCAGAAATAGAAGTCAGTGTGACTGAATAATTACCCTGGCCATCTCTCTCCAGGCTCAGAGGACAATACACAACACACGCACCATTCCAAGTCCTTTTTGGAAATAGATACTTAATATAAATAAATAAAAAGACCTTCTCTGGAAAGCATTGTGTCCACACCTGGCATTAATTCATTTATACTATGAAGGCAAGTGTTTTCTATGATCTCCTTGGCATTGAATCAAGGTGGATTTTGTCATTATAATTGAGTCCACAGGACAAATGTAACAAAAGTTCTAGAAAAGTATTTCTCAAAGCTCACTCTCATAATAAGTGTACCTTGGGAAATTAAGATGTGTTATAAAAGAAAAGGGTTCCATAATCAAGCAATTTTGAGAAATACTGCATGAAACAAGGATAACAAAGTTAAACAAGCCTCTTTACTACAGGATTTTTCAGAACCTTTAATATACTAATGTACATTGTAAATCATAAAGAAGATCATATCTGGCATTTTTCCAAATGTATTTGACCACGAAATACTCTTTTGCTGAGCATCTTACCAGATGTGTTCCATGAAATAGACTTGAAACCTTGTTAAAGAGGAAGCATCCCTTTATCACTCAACTTTCTTTCTCCTAAGGTAGAAAAAACAGCAAATCCAAGAGAAGCATCTCTTATTGAGCCATCTGATGTTGATTTTTCATCAGTCAGCTGGAATAGCTCTGTCAAAGTCCTCTGAAAGAGATGTTCCTTGCCACAGAGTTTTTTTTATCTGAGCACTCTGAGCAAGCACAGACCTCCCTGCTGGCTTCCCCACTTGGTCTCCCAAGACAACTGCAACCCAGCCTTGTTCCTGGCCTCTGCCCCTCGTGTGCTCACTTGCCTCCTTTGGCTCTCAACCTTTATGACTTGATATCCATACTGGACTCTGTGCGTTGGCCTCTGGTGATTGCTGTTAATTCCAAAAATCCATTCTCTTTCTGGCTGTTAGACTTAAATCCTGCACTATATTTTGGGAGAACGCCACTTCTTGTCCTAATAATACACCCCCATTCCTAGCCACTTACACTCAGCTACTAGTGGCCTCTTGCTTCTATTTCCCTATACATCCTTCCAGCTTCCCTGTAGAAGTTTATTCTAGCCCTGTCCTTGACCCTCAGCAATAGTAACCCTGACTACTGATGTTTGCCAGGATCATAAAGGATTGGAAGGGTTTCTCTTGCCACATAGAAGATCAATCAAGCCACAGATGGAGTACACCTTGAGAGCTAAGATTCAGTGTTAGTGTTTGGGCACTTCTGAGTTCCCTGTGGTTTGTGAGTTATATAGCTTCAGTCCGTGGTATCTTAGAGTCATTTTATGTCAATAAACAATGGCATTATACATATTTTTCCTTCTATATTCTTACTATTTTGTATCTGTTACACTCCATAAACCTTGCTAATTCACATGTTATTAGGAATCATGGCAGTTCTCTGCTTATAGGCCATTTTACTTGATTTTCTTTTGTTTTTAGTTATTTTTTCTGTTTAAGTGCCCAAAACCCTACAGGCAGAAGTGCCTTCAAATTAAAATGCATTGTTAATATTCCCGACCACACACTTGGTTCATGTGGCTTTGAGTTTTGCTGCTGAGATGACTGTACATGATATTCTCATGGTGAGAAAATGTGCCCAACTCAGCTTGTTTTGCAGAATTCTTTTGTTCCCTCAGGCACACTTGGCATGGTTTTGCTAAAGGTTCAGCTGGGACAACCCATATTCTTTCCCCAAGGTCACTTTTCAAATTCCTTGTCAATCAGTTTAATGAAAGGTAAATAAGCACCTGACTTCAGAGTAGCCAAATAATGTCAGTTTCTTGGAGGAAGTATATGTGAGCGGAAAAGGGTGGGGAGTTGAGAGGAGATTACAAGCCCCACTTTCAGTGACATCATGAGGTAAAAACATTTAAATATCTTAAGAAATTGGCAAGGCTCTTTATCAATGGAGAGACAGGTACCATCACAAACTTCAGAAAGATACCAGCATGCTTATTTGCATTTTCATACTCATTGGGATGAGTATGTTTACAAAAGATTTACAGGAGGTTGTAAATCATATTTTTAAGGAATATGATTTCCAAAGTAAACCAGATTCCAGAACCACCCTCAAGGATACTTGTTCTTGTCCACTCAAGCCTGTCTGTTCCTCAGAATCACTTTACCCTTCACTCAAACACTGATCTTTAAGCCTGGACCATGTGCTTGTTCCAGGCTGCTCTGTTACAACTTGGCACATCTACCCCCTCTCTCTGGATACATCCACATATTCTCACTTTTGAGTCAAGAGTGCTTGGCAATCATTTCCCTGCAAGGATTGGCTCTTCTCTTCCTATCCACTTAGCCAAAGATTACTCATCTCTCAATGTCAAACTCACACCAGTTCAATTCTAAACTCCAAAAGGTTAGAGGCTGTGTCTGTTTTCTTTATAGTCATTTACCCAGTGTTTGGCATATAATGAATTCTCAAAAAATATTTTTTGAGTAAATAGCAAATGACTGAGTTTTAAACATTGCCTACAGAATCAGGAGAAGGAAACTGAAGAAGGAAATGGCAGCCCGCTGCAGTATTCTTGCCGGGAGAACTCCAGGGACAGAGGAGCCTGGTGGGCTATGGTCCATGGGGTAACAAAGAATCAAACACGGCTGAACACACAGCACAGATTCAGGAAATAACAGGATATTTAACAAAAGGCCAGGTTGATGCCTGCCTCAAGTGACCAGCCCTGCAGAGGGCAGCTCTAATTATTTACCATTCACTCTCTGGATTTGTATTAAGCCCCAGCTGTGTACCAAAACTCCACAAGGTTTTGTAGGAGATACAAAGTTAAGTCAGACTTGACCCCTATTTTCCAAAAACCTGTAGTCAGGAAGGGGGAATTTGATACGCACATCAATAACTGAAATACAAGGTTGAAAGTGACAAAAGCCAACAGAGGAAGAGCTATGATAGATGAGAAGAGGAAGGAGATTAATTATGTAAGACGATGTTACAGGAGACTTTGCCGTCTCACTTTGAGAGCCCAATAGGTGCCAAATACCTCACCGTAACGCCACTGCCCTAGAACAAGGTGCAGGGCCACTTACACGGGGCATGCTGGGAGACCCATCTCCAGGTATAGAAGGGATGATGTGTCTAGAGGCAGACTGGGCTATTTCTTTAGAAGAATGATCAGTGTCCTATATATTACCCTCTCACTGGTCCTCCAGGTAGAAAAAAAGGTGCTGGGGAACAAAGGAGTTGCTGTCCTTCACCTCAAGCCAAGTGGAGGAGTTGTAAGAGCACATCAGAAGTTTGTGGAGGGGCCTTGCCTGGTGATCCAGTGGTTGGGAATCTGCCTGCCGCTGCAGGAACATGAGTTCAATTCTACAAGCTGAGGAGCAGCTAAGCCTGTGCTCCACAGCTCCTGAAGCCTGCAGCCTAGAGCCCAAGCTCCATAACAAGAGAAGCCACCACAATAAGAAGCCTGCCCACAGCTAGAGGGGAGCCCTCTGGGTGCAACTAGAGAAAGCCCACACACCGGAATGAAGACCCATTTCCACCAAAAATGAAAGAAATGAGCAGTTTGGGGAACGTGAGGACTTGTGCCTGAACCTAATCTGCTGATTTAATGGTGAACAACCACCATCAGCAGACAGAAGAGAAGAGAACGTGTTGGGAGCAAGCTGCAGTTCCACAAAGAGCAAGACAGAGGCTCGTGTTTTCCTGGAAGGAAAGATGTAGGTTCCATGAGAAGGAACTGATATGGAGTCTTCTCAAAACAGAACATACTCAAGAAGGTTCCCCAGTTGCAGAAAGGGTCCCAACAGAGAGGGTCTGTGGAGGGTGTTTGAAATCACAGGGCTGATCACAGGAATCAGCTCAGCAGCAGCTTCCAGAGGACAAGCCTTGTGTACGCTGGGGAGACTGCCGTCTGAGGTCTCACTGGGACACTCTCCAGAGAACCCACAAAAGCACTTCATGAGAGCCAGCATCCAGGGGGACCCGATAGGGCACCACAGCTGCTCTGGCCCCACGCACCAGTGCCACTTCCCCTAATCCCCCCTGCCTTGGCCCAGCTCTAAGGGTTTAGGCAAGCCGGCAGTGCGTGAGCTGAAGGAGGGGCTGGGAACCCGTGAAGGAGCCAAACAGGAATTTTCTGCCTCCTCTGTGGGCTTCCAGGCCCCGGTCAGGACTCTGCTGCAGGAAGCGAGAAACTTTATATTGGATAAAAGTTTGAAGTTCGGATGGTTACCCTGGACCAGGCTGAAGTTTTATGGGATTATGAGGCAAGAGGGGACTTTTTTAATGCCAAAACAAAAGGACTATTTATTCATTATCTAAGCATGACTGGAAAAGCCATGGGAAGTGCCCAATATTTATGTCATCCAGGAGGGTATAAACCAAGCAACAGGAGAGAGAGGAAAATGCTGCTGTCTGCTTGCATCTATCTAGTGACAGTTCATTCAGTAAAAGCAGTTTAGTTCTTCCAGTTGAGGACATAAGAGAAGAAAAAGATTATTTTTATGCTAGTTATTAAAATATACTTACAGAAAGTGTATCTCTCATAAGTGTGTGGCTTGATACATCTTCACAAGTTGAGCATATTCATGTACCCAGGACACATCAACCTCTAACACGCCAGAAAATCCCTTTGGGCTGCCTTTCAATCACTACTCCTCCTCCAGGGTAACCACTGTCCTGATTTCTAACAGCCTAGATGAGTTTGGGCCTTTTTGTACTTTAGGGAAATAAAAGCAAGCACTGTAAAGACAATGTGTGCCCTTTTGTGACTTCTTTCTGTCAACGTTCTGTTTGTGGGATTCCTCTGTACTGTTCTGTATTGTCACAGAGTTTTTATTCTCTTGGCTATGTGTGGCATCCTTTTGTGTGACTATACCACACGTCCTTTATCCATACTTCTGTAGACAGGCATTTAAATAGTGTTGTTATAAATGTTCTTGGCTTCCCGGGTAGCACAGTAGTAAAGAATTCAGCGCAACTGCAGGAGGTGCAAAAGACGCAGGTACCTTCTCTGGGTCAGGACGAGCCCCTAGAGGAGACAATGGCAATCCCCTCCAGTGTTCTTACCTTGAAAGTTCCATGGACAGAGGAGCTTGGTGGGCTACAGTCCATGGGGTCACAAAGAGTAGGACATGACTAAGCACGCATGTTATATATGTTCTAGTATGTCTTTATTTTTGGTTACATACCCAGAAGTAGAATTGCTGGTCCATAGACTATACATGCATTCAGCTTAGTGAGATATTGCAAAAACAGTTGTATCAATTTTCACTCACATAAGTATATGAGTTCTGTTACTCCACAATCACATCAACGTTGGAATTCTCCTAACCTTTTAATTTTAGCCATTCAGATGGGAGCAGTGGTCTCTCATGGTGGTTTTAATTTGTTTTTCCTAAAGATGAATGAAGTTGAGAACTTTTTCATGTTTATTGACCAGTTTTCTATATTCCTTTATGAGGTGACTGTTCAAGTTTTTGCCTTTTTTTTTCCCTAAATGAATTATTTCTCTTTATTACTTTGTGGGAGTTTGTTACATAGGTTTGATAGGAGTCCTTTGTAAAATACCTGTATCTGCTCTTAATCTGGGTTGCATTTTTACTCAAGATATTTTGGTGAACAGATGCTATTAATTTTAACATAGCCCAATGTAGTGTTGGGCACATTTCCAGGTAAAAAATTTTTCATATACATCTATAATTCACTCAATGCTGGTTTATGCAGAAAAATACCTTTCCACTGTAGTGTTTCATTTGTTATATAAAGTAGATACCACATATTGTGGCTCTGCTGATGGGCTCTGTTCTGTTCTATTGGTCAACTATCTATCATTGCATCAGTATCATATTGCTTTAATTATTTACTATGTTGTTGTTGTTCAGTTGCTAAGTCATGTCCAACTCTTTGTAACCCCATGGACTGCAGCACACCAGGCCTTCCTGTCCATCACCATATCCCAGAGCTTGCTCAAACTCAAGTCCATTGAGTTGGTGATGCCTTCCCACCATCTCACCTTCTCATGCCCCTTTCTCTTCCCGCCCTCAAGTTTTCCCAGCATCAGGGTTTTTTTCCAGTGAGTTAGTTATTCATATCAGGTGCCCATACTATTAGAGTTTCAACTTAAGCAGCAGTCCTTCCAATGAATGTTCAGGGTTGATTTCCTTTAGGATTGACTGGTTTGATAGCCTTTCTGTCCAAGGGACTCTCAAGAGCCTTCTCCAGCTCAGTTTGAAGGCAGCGATTCTTTGGTGCTCACCTTCCTTTATTCCAACTCTCACATCCATACATGACTACTGGAAAAACCATCGATTAGACTGTATAGACCTTAGTTGGCAAAGAATGTCTCTGCTTTTTAATTCACTGTCTAGGTTTGTCATAGCTTTTCTTCCAAGAAGCAGGCAGCTTTTAATTTCATGGCTGCAGTATTCTCTTATTATTTCCTTTTAATGTTTTAAAGATCTGAAATTATTCCTTCTTTTTCACTCTTTTTTAAATTTTTGTTAGAAAGGGAAGTTTGCGTTATTTCAGATGCCAACAATGGAAGGGACAGTGGGGGCAGGAAAAGGTCAATGTTTGTCCAGAGGCTGATTTCCTGCCTCCTCATTGACAATTGGTAAGAGTCTATATAGACAGAGGGAGAGGGCTACACGCAGAAACAGCATAGTCAGCTCTGACAGTGATCTTCAGATCTGTCATCAGTGATCTGCCCAGTGTTACCTTGGTTGTTTTAAGTGCAGTTAGTGTTCATTTCCAGAGTCAATTGTTTCCATTTCTTGAAGCCAGTTCTTGGAATTGTGGCAGCTTATATCATGGGTACTATGGTCATCGTGTGCCATCTGGTCATCATGGACTTAACTTCTTCCTCCTGGTAGGGGTTTCGTATCTATGGGATATATTACAAAATATAGCTCAGGGAACTAAAAGTCCTTGACTATGCTTAATGAGTACATTGTTATTATTTGGTCTCCTTTGACTATTTTCCTTTATTTCTGCATTTTCTCACTTCTCTGGTTAAACTTATTATTGGGCTAAATTTTTTCCACAGACAGAAGGCAGACTGAGGATATGGGGGGTGGAGGTGGGGGCAAGGACCTTAGGGTCCTGCTCTGTTTCAGTATGATGCATACTCTGTTATAACAGTTGGCCATGGGCTGATGTCAAATTTCTTTGTGGAGGACAAGAAGGGAAGCAGATGTTCTGAGCTGGTTCCCTCAACATGGCAACTGCCGTTGCAGATGTGGGTTGAGCAGGGTTGCAAGGGGTAGAGGAGAACTATATGAACCAGGACGAAGCTGTCATCCACTGCCTCTGACCTTCAGACATGTCACTGTGCATTTGGGAGGGGACAACCTTTCTGCTCCAGTCTTCCTGTTATCATCACCTTGGGCCTGACACCTCATTTTTAAAGCTATGATTCCTTTTTCCACTCTAGATATTAATACAACAGTGTTGATAGTGGACTTATTCATTTTGTTAATCCTTCAAAATATCAATTATTGACTCTATTAATTTTTTTACTTTATTTTATTGCTTGTCTCTCTTATTTATTTCCACTTATTTCTATTTCCTTCTTCTATGTACTTTGTGTTTATTCTGCTGGGCTTTTTCTAACATTTATGTGAAAATCTTAGATGATTGCTTTTAAATCTGTCTTCTTTTTCAAGATATTCATGTAGAGCTATAAAATTTCCTCTAATCACATCTTAGCTATATCCCACAAAATTTTTAACTTGTGTTTTGATTATCATTTAGTTACAAAGATTTTCTGTTTTCTTTGTGACTTTTTCTTGACCCATGATTTATTTAGAAATGTTTTACACAATTTCTAAATAAATAGAATGTTCTAAATATTTTTCATTATTAATTTCTAATTTAATTCTATTGTGGTTAAACAATATACTCTGTAGAATATCTAATTTTTGAAATCTATTGAGTTTTTTAAAAATAGGTGAAAATATTTACCAAATATCTGTTTGGTGAATGTTTCATGTGTACTTGAAAAAAATGTACACACTGCAAATGTTATTTATAGTAGTCAGTTAAGTCATGTTAGTTGTCTAACCATAGCCTTATTGGTTTTTTTCCTACTACCTGTTTTATCAGTTACTGAGAGGGGTGAACTGTGGTGTTGGAGAAGACTCTTAAGAGTCCCTTGGACTGCAAAGAGGTCCAACCAGTCCATCCTAAAGGAGATCAGTCCTGGGTATTCATTGGAAGGACTGATGCTAAAGCTGAAACTCCAGTACTTTGGCCACCTCATGCGAACAGCTGACTCATTGGAAAAGACTCTGATGCTGGGAGGGATTGGGGACAGGAGGAGAAGGGTACGACAGAGGATGAGATGGCTGTATGGCATCACCAACTCAATGCACATGAGTTTGAGTGAACTCTGGGAGTTGATGATGGACAGGGAGGCCTGGAGTGCTGCAATTCATGGGGTCGCAAAGAGTCGGACACGACTGAGTGACTGAACTGAACTGAGAGGGGTGAGGGTATTAACAGCTTCAGCTATGATTAATGACTTTTTATCTATTTTCCTTACATTCTAACATATTTTGCTTTGTATAGTTTCAATCTCCATTACAAAGTATATACATATTTAGAACTGAATTGACCTTTATATTATTGCAAAATATTTCTATTTATCTCTGCCAGCATTTTTTAGTTAGAAGTCTGCTTTTTCATTTATTAACATAGCCACACTAGCTTTCTTAGGCTTAACCTTCTCATGATATATCTTTTTTCATCATTTTACTTTCAGATTATCCATGTCTTTATATTTAAACTTCATCTCTCATAAAAAATACCGAGTTTTGTGTTTTCATCTGAACTGACAATCTCTAAACTCAAATGTTAATCTAT
>SJYC01129471.1:0-16738 GCA_006408675.1 Madoqua kirkii | reverse complement strand
TTACTCCATTATATACAGAATGATAATTTAGTTTTTACAAATTATACTCCTTTAAAAGTTGTTACAAGATAGCTATAAAACCCTCTGCTGTACAATATATCCTTGCTGCCTATATATTTTATACATAGTAGTTTGTATCTCTTAATATCCATAACATACTCATATCTTGCCCCTACCCTCTTACTGCTCCCTACTGATAACCAGTAGTTTGTTTTCTATATCTGTGTTTTGCTATGTACTTTATATAAATTAATTTTTAGATTTCCCGCATAAGTGATATCATACAAGTTTATCTTTCTCTGACTTATTTCACTAAGTATAATAATCTCTAGTCCATTCAATGGTGCTACAACTGATGTATTATGCAACTATGAAAAAAATAGTGAAATTCTGCCATTTGCAGCAACATGGATGGATTAGAGAATATGTGGAAAAGCTTTTTCTATGTCTATTGAGATGAAAATTAGATTTTTATTCTTCAACTTGTAATGTGGTATATCTCACTTTAATGGTAATCTAAATTGTCTATTTCTTTTTTTCTCTGTCTGAAAAGCTAAGTTTAATTCTCAAAATTGTTGTAACTGTAGAATGATATGAATAGGTCAAAGCTATGATTGATCTGATATCTCACACTTCAACTTTCCTATGTGAAACATACTCGTAAGAGGTCTGGTGGAAAATGTAAAGTAAGGAGTCAACCTCACCATGAAATGACAATGTAGTTCGCTGATATGATTTAACTAAGAAAGACTCTTTGATTGGGTTATTGGGAACATGGGTGGAGGAAATTCTGGGGCATGAGACATGAGAATGTCAACTTTATCCTGTTACATTCTCAACAGTAAATGTTCTGTCTTTTGGAGAGAAACTTCCAATATCTAGGGGGTAAGACAGCTCTGATTCTCAGCACAATATTAAGAAGCAATAGAATATAACAGTTATAATTTAGCTCCTGGTTAAAACTCTGGCAGTACTCCCAAACTGGTAAAATAAAATATTCTTTTCCTTGCTTTGGCTTTTTGAGAGGAAATTTACTGACAGATCACACACACACATACACACACACACTAAAATAAAACCACATAAAACTGTAAATTTTGAGGGGAGTAGTGGCCTGTTAGAAAGAGGAGCTGTGAGTGATGGAAAACATGGTAATATATCTTTCCCTACATTATAACTGGATGACTTAATTAACTATTAACAATATTTTAAACAATTAGACCAAAGGCAAACTCCATATCTACTCAGGGAGGAACATAGAAAACAGGAATTATTACAGTAAAACATCTGAAATATTTTTCAGTTAATTCATCTGCATTCAATTGGAAAATCTGATCTTTCATGGATATGTCTTTTTTTCATAATTTCTGTGTGATTAAAACTTTATGAGATGATTACAAAATGCTTCCTTAAATTTACTCTCTATGTATTGTCTGCATATGGAAATGGGGAATGAACAAGGAGGATTTATATTCCCCTTGAACCATTACCCTCTAAATATTAAGGTTAATAAAATTTATCATTGTTTTTTCCTAAGTATCTCTGACTGTGTTGTAGAGCCACTGTCATATTTATATGCTGATAAACAGGAATTATTACAATAAAACATCTGAAATATTTTTCAGTTAATTCATCTGCATTCAATTGGAAAATCTGATCTTTCATGGATATGTCTTTTTTTCATAATTTCTGTGTGATTAAAACTTTATGAGATGATTACAAAATGCTTCCTTAAATTTACTCACTATGTATTGTCTGCATATGGAAATGGGGAATGAACAAGGAGGATTTATATTCCCCTTGAACCATTACCCTCTAAATATTAAGTTTAATGAAATTTATCATTGTTTTTTCCTAAGTATCTCTGACTGTGTTGTAGAGCCACTGTCATATTTATATGCTGAAGTTCAAAATTTTTCTAGAGCTAAGAGAAATATTTCCCTCACTTGCTCCTTTTATTTTAATGTTAGTCATATACAGCATCATTTTCAAGAGTAACTTTCCCAAAGCAAGAAATTTCAATATTAAAGTTTATGTCTTACATGTAATTTCAATGATTCTCTCTCTTTTTTTTTTTAAATATCAGTTAATGAAAAGCACCCCAAAATGTGCTGAGTGTATATTAACTGAGGTTGTATGGATGGTTTCCTAGGCATAATGACTTGGACTCACTGGGAATAAAAACTTGAAATTATATTATGAGACTACCTAAGTGGTTTTTATATACAACCATTTAAAATTAATCGTTGTGCACTGAGACGATCCAGAGGGATGATATGGGGAGGGAAGGGGGTTCAGGATGGGGAACATGTGTATACCTGTGGCAGATTCATGTTGATGTATGGCAAAACCAGTACAATATTATAAAGTAATTAGCCTCCAATTAAAATAAATGAATTTATATTAAAAAATAAAAAATTAATTGTTATATCAACTTTCAGTCCAGAATACTATGCCAGTACACAAGACCCTTCATGTTGTTACTATCATTTTTTAAAACACACATCAAGTAATATCTTAAACAGTTTTATTATATTTATTTTTAATTGGAGGATGAATGCTTTATAATACTGTTTTTTTTTAATTGTTTAAGAAAAATCCTTTTCTTTTACTGAGTGCTAGATATTTCTAATAGTATATATTTACTGAACCATGAGATGTTGGTTACATTACTACTACCTTACATTTGGAGAATTAGAGACATAAAACTACTTTGTGCAGTGTTCCATGTGGTGTATGTGCTGAAGGCTTTATTGAACAGGATGAATATGTCAAAATCCTGGTCTAAGCATTGCATGTACTAATTCTCTGTTATTTGCATATACTTCTGTCTCAGTATACTGTCCTTCTATATATATGTTTCAGTTCAGTTCAGTTCAGTCGCTCAGTGTGTCCGACTCTTTGCGACCCCATGAATCCCAGCATGCCAGGCCTCCCTGTTCATCACCATCTCTCGGAGTTCACTCAGACTCATGTCCATCGAGTCCGTGATGCCACCCGGCCACCTCATCCTCGGTTGTCCCCTTCTCCTCCTGCCCCTAATCCCTCCCAGCATCAGAGTCTTTTCCAATGAGTCAACTCTTCGCATGAGGTGGCCAAATTACTGAAGTTTCAGCGTTAGCATCATTCCTTCCAAAGAAATCCCAGGACTGATTTCCTTCAGAATGGACTGGTTGGATCTCCTTGCAGTCCAAGGGACTCTCAAGAGTCTTCTCCAACACCACAGTTCAAAAGCATCAATTCTTCAGTGCTCAGCTTTCTTCACAATCCAACTCTCCCATCCATACATGACCACGGGAAAAACCATAGCCTTGACTAGACGGACCTTAGTCGGCAAACTAGTGTCTCTGCTTTTGAGTATACTATCTAGGTTGGTCATAACTTTTCTTCCAAGGACTAAGCATCTTCTAATTTCATGGCTGCAGTCACCATCTGCAGTGATTTTGGAGCCCAAAAAGATAGAGTCTTACACTGTTTCCACTCTTTCCCCATCTATTTCCCATGGAATGATGGGACTGGATGCCATGATCTTCGTTTTCTGAATGCTGAGCTTTAAGCCAACTTTTTCGCTCTCCTCTTTCACTTTTATCAAGAGGCTTTTTAGCTCCTCTTCACTTTCTGCCATAAGAGTGCTGTCATCTGCATATCTGAGGTTATTGATATTTCTCCCGGCAATCTTGATTGCAGCTTGTGTTTCTTCCAGTCTAGCGTTTCTCATTATAAGTTAAATAAGTTAAATAAGCAGAGTGACAATATACAGCCTCGACATACTCCTTTTCCTATTTGGAACCAGTCTGTTGTTCCATGTCCAGTTCTAACTGTTGCTATATTTGTTTAGTGACAGCACAATTAGCATAATTTTCACTTTCTCCTGAAATCCCTTCCTGAGCTTCAAGATTACTCAGAAGCCACTCAATATGTCCCTTAATACTTTGTCAATATTTGTTGCAACACTAGTTATGTACTGGATAGCAATACAGAGCCGTTTTGTTTTGTTTTGTTTTGTTTTATATAATGCAAGCTTCTTAAAGTACGGATTGAGCCCCTCACAATATTGGGAATAAGACAGATACATGATAAATATATCTTTAATTAATAAATTACACACAGCAAAATACACTTAAACAGAAAAAAAAAGGAAGGGGTGGTTAGTGTTAGTCGCTGAGTCGTGTCTGACTCTTTGTGACCACAAGGACTATAGCCTGCCATGCTCCTCTGTCCATGAAATTTCCCAGGCAAGAAAACCCAGATGGGCAGCCTTTCCTTCTCCAGGGGATCTTATCAACCCAGGGATAAAACCTGCATTTCCTGCATTGCAGGCTTGTTCTTTACCCTCTGAGTCACTCTCAGAGCCTCATGCTTACACAAAGCATATTTTATTCAGTCATGATTTTTAGACACTGGTAGGCCATAAAGAGATGATATTTAAAACTTGATTGTCTGACTCTTTGTGACCACAAGGACTATAGCCTGCCATGCTCCTCTGTCCATGAAATTTCCCAGGCAAGAAAACCCAGATGGGCAGCCTTTCCTTCTCCAGGGGATCTTATCAACCCAGGGATAAAACCTGCATTTCCTGCATTGCAGGCTTGTTCTTTACCCTCTGAGTCACTCTCAGAGCCTCATGCTTACACAAAGCATATTTTATTCAGTCATGATTTTTAGACACTGGTAGGCCATAAAGAGATGATATTTAAAACTTGATTTACAGACTTGAGAAAGTAAATTATTATAGCAGGATGAAATGTTTTCATTAGAAAGAACACAGTATAAAGGTGAAGCTGAGCTATAAAGATTCTTGAAGGGAATAAGTATTGAAGTAGGAAAACATGGCCAGAACAAATGCATGAAACATATTTTTGTTGTTGTCATAATATTATGACTTGTGGCCTTTAAATAACTGTTTTTTGAGAAACACAGGATCTTTTGTAACCTGTCCCAGAAGACTTCTTTCACCTATTGGTTCCTTAGGGTATAAATGAAGGGATTTTAAAAGGGGTAACTGAAATGTAACAGCAAAGCTACACCTTTGGATATAGTTACCCATTCTCTTGTAGATGGTTTAGCATACATAAAGATATAGCTTCCATATGTCAGGGAGACAACAGTCATGTGGGAAGTACAGGTGGAAAAAGCTTTGGCTCTTGGCTGTGCTGAAGGGAATTTCAGAATGGTCTTAATGATGTAAATGTAAGAAACAGTCACTGATACCAATGTGACCCCAAATGTTACTATAGCTAAGATAAAAGACGTCAATTCCGGAACACGTGTATCTGTGCAAGATATCTGCAGGATAGGAGAAATTTCACACATAAAGTGGTCAATTACTTTGGAAGCACAGAAATCCAGCTTGAGTCCCATGATAAACAGAGGAAAGATAATTAGGAATCCAGTTACCCAAGATCTGAGTACAAGCTGATAGCAAACTTTGCTGTTCATGATGACTGGGTAATGTAATGGTTGGTAGATGGCAACACAGCAGTCATAGGACATGGAATACAGAAAGTAATACTCTGTAATTCACAATAAAGGAAGAAGAACAATTGAACTGCACAATTATTAAATGAAATGGTTTTTTCTTTAGTCACCATGATGACCAGGTATCTGGGAATACATACTATTGTGAATATGATTTCTAAAAATGAGAAACTACAAAGAAAGAAATCTATTGGAGTTTTGAGGCAAATATCCAGCAAGGTGAGGAGGATAATGATTGCATCCCCCATCAGGCTCAATGTGTATCTGAAAAAGAGAAACAGAAAAATCACAATTTGTAATTGTGGGTCAGTCCCAAGAGAATAAATTCTATTTCCCTTGACTGGTTCCTCATTACTCTTCTGTGAAATGTGGGAGTAGCTCAGTCATGTCTGAGGTCATGCTTTGTGACCCCAAGGACTATACCGTCCATGGAATTCTCCAGGCCAGAATGCTGGCGTTGGTAGCCTTTCCTTTCTCTAGGGAATCTTCCTAACTCAGCAATCAAAACCAAGTCTCCCACATTGCCAGCAGATTCTTTACCAGCCGAGCCACCAGGGAAGCCCTGGTGAGCCTTGTCAAATCTACATATGAAACAAAAACAAAATAATTGAACTTAAAACATGTGATTATAGCAATATAAATTAACTTACAGATATTAACCACTGTATGTATAAATATATAACATTAATATTTATAAATTAACCTAAATATATATGTATAAAATGAAAATATATTTCAACTAAATATGCATTAGCATATGGTGGTGGTTGTGGTGGTTTAGTTGTTAGTCATGTCTGACTCTTGTGACCCCATGGACTACAGCCCTCCAGGCTCCATCCATGGGATTCTCCAGGCAAGAATACTGGAATGGGTTGCCATTTCCTTCTCCAGGGGATCTTCCCAACCCAGGAATTGAACCCAGGTTGCCTGCATTGCAGGCAGACTCTTTACTGACTTAGCTACAAGGGAAGCATTAGCATATATATGCACATGTATATTAACCTAAGGCAGAGAAAGGTATATATTCTCTAATCTATTCACAGGTTGTATCTTCAAAAATTGCCAATGACACATAATGACATGCTATAGTCAATTCTAAATTCTTTCTCATACATTAGTTCTCTTCATTCTAAGATTCCTCACAATTTTCCCCCTGGAACTTGAATTTATAGCATCTTTCCCAAGTGGGCACTATTCTGGAGTTATTTTAAATGCATTTTCCTTTCATATCTATTTAATCTGTGCAAATGCACTGAGTTGGTTTGTCTTTGTAGTATGAGTATTACGATGATTTTTCAAAACTGGATTTTAGAGTTACAGTATGATTCCTATGATGATCAGTGACTATGGCAGTACTGATTTCTAGTACTTGAAGATCCTGCTTACAGTTTTTTTTGCATTTCCTTTGCACTGAAAGTATACTATTATTGCTATCAATTTTCTTGACTGGCTTTGCTATACTCAAAAGTTGTTATTAGTATATGTGGTAAATAAAAAAAGGAAAACATGACAAAAACAAACATCTTAAGGAAAAAATATTGTGTCACTTTATTTCAATTAATCTTTTCTCATTCTGGTCACAACACAGCCCATGGGATCTTAGTTTCCTGATAAGGAATGGAAAAGGTGCCAACGGAAGTGGAAGCATGGAGTTCTAACTACTGGACCACCGGGGAATTCCTTCAGTCTTTAAAATGTATTCTTACATATGTTTGTATAAGTTCAGACACAATGTTTTCTTACATCCTCCAATTTCTTTATAAAACTATTGACTACTCCAGATTATATTTTTCTATCTTTTCTACATGAAATTAAAAGACGCTTACTCATTGACAGGAAAGTTTTGACCAACCTAGATAGCATATTCAAAAGCAGAGATATTCCTTTGCCAACAAAGGTCCATCTAGTCAAGGCTATGGTTTTTCCAGTGGCCATATATGGATGTGAGAGTTGGACTGTGAAGAAAGCTGAGCACTGAAGAATTGATGCTTTTGAACTGTGGTGTTGGAGAAGACTCTTGAGAGTCCCTTGGACTGCAAGGAGATCCAACGAGTGCATTCTGAAGATCAGCCCTGGGATTTCTTTGGAAGGAATGATGCTGAAGCTGAAGCTCCAGTACTTTGGCCACCTCATGTGAAAAGTTGACTCATTGGACAAGACTCTGATGCTGAGAGGGATTGGGGACAGGAGGAGAAGGGGACCACCGAGGATGAGATGGCTGTATGGCATCATGGACTCGATGGAAGTGAGTCTGAGTTAACTCCGGGAGCTGGTGATGGACAGGGAAGCCTGGTGTGCTATGATTCATGGGGTCGCAAAGAGTCCGACGACTGAGTGAATGAACTGAACTGAACTGCCTATAAGAATTTTACTTACTTACATGTTGTACTTACCCCTTTATGTTAATCATATGAGTCCTTCAATATACGCATTGCCCATGGACTTGGTTTTCTTTTTTTTTTTTTCTGAGCGTTTAAAACAAAATTTTTTCCTGGTTGTTATTCTCTCTCTCTCTTTTCTTTTTTTGTTGAAGTATAGCCAATTAACAAACAATGTTGTGATAGATTCAGGTGAACAGTGAAGGGACTCAGTCACAGAGATACATGTATCAATTCTCCCCCAAACTCCCATCCATGATACCTTATAACATTGAGTAAAGTTCCATGTAGAACTTTAAGAGAAATGAGTTACTCAAGCATACTTTGCTGACTTTATTCTTTTGCATTTGTCTTGCTAGTATTCCTATCTTATCTGTTTATTACTTTTTTACTATTTGAAAAAATAAAATAAGATTTTAGTGCTTAAGGTGATTTTCCAAAGCAGATTTTAGCATAGAGCCTTAATGTCTTTAATGGCAATTGAAGACTTGTAGTTTTCAACTACTAGGAAGTTATAAGCTTTTATTACTTTTTATTACTATATATTTATTACTAAAATATATAGTTTTGTCCTTACTATGACACCTATAGTTGCTCTAACTCTGATTTGAAAAACTATATTTTGGGATTTAGTCATAGGACTTCTCTTACAATGTGGGTCTAATAGACTGTTCTAAAATTATATTTTCTCAAGTTTCAGAAAGAAAATTGCCATAATTTCTTCATATCTTTTTACCTAGTTCAATTCAGTTCAGTTCAGTCTCTCAGTCATGTCTGACTCTTTGTGACCCCGTGAATCATAGCACGCCAGGCCTCCCTGTCCATCACCAACTCCCAGAGTTCACTCTAATATGGTAGGCACTAGCCACCTACAGCTTTAAGTACGTGAAAGGTGACCAATATGAATTTAATGTTCATTATTTTAAAATTTAAATATATATACCCATATACGGCTACCAGTTCAGTCAGTTCACTTGCTCAGTCACGTCAGACTATTTGCGACCCCATGAATCGCAGTACGCCAGGCCTCCCTGTCCAACACCAACTCCTGGAATTCATTCAAAATCATGTCCATCAAGTGATGCCATCCAGCCATTTCATCCTCTGTCGTCCCTTTCTGCTACTGCCCCAGTCCCTCACAGTATCAGGGTATTTTCCAATGAGTCAACTCTTCGCATGTGTTGGCCAAAGTATTGGAGTTGCAGCTTTAGCATCAATCCCTCCAATGAACACCCAAGACTGATCTCTTTCAGAATGGACTGGTTGGATCTCCTTGCAGTCCAAGGGACTCTCAAGAATCTTTTCCAACACCACAGTTCAAAAGCATCAATTCTTCAGTGCTCAGCTTTCTTCACAGTCCAACTCTCACATTCATACATTACCACTAGAAAAACCATAGCATTGACTAGGTGGACCTTTGTTGGAAAAGTAATGTTTCTGCTTTTGAATGTGCTATCTAGGTTGGTCATAACTTTCCTTCCAAGGAATAAGCATCTTTTAATTTCATGGCTGCAATCACCATCTGCAGTGATTTTGGAGCCCCCCAAAATAAAGTCTGACACTGTTTCCACTGTTTCCCCATCTATGTCCCATGAAGTGATTGGACCAGATGCCATGATCTTAGTTTTCTCAATGTTGAGTTTTAGGCCAACTTTTTCACTCTCCACTTTTGCTTTCATCAAGAGGCTCTTTTTCACTCCTTTTCACTTTCTGTCATCAGGATGATGTCATCTGCATATCTGAGGTTATTGATATTTCTCCTCGCAATCTTGATTTCAGCTTGTGCTTCTTCCAGCTCAGCGTTTCTCATGATGTATCCTGCATATAATTTAAATAACCAGGGTGACAATATGCCTTTTTCTATTTGGAAACAGTCTGTTGTTCCATGTCAGTTCTAAATGTTGCATATGTGATCTCCAATAGTCTAAAATAAAGACGCCACCTCCAGACAGATTATTGAGAAATAATTTAACTTCAAAATAATTTGAACTTTTTGGGGGATATAGTTAGTGAATATCAACAAAAATTATAGTCATGCAACCACCATTACAAACAACATACCAAATGTTCACATCACTCTATGAAAAGTTCCCTTATAGCAATTTTGTAGTCAATTACTTCTCACCCTCAGCCTATAACACTACTCATCAGATTTGGTCTCTAATTTTTAGTGTTTTCTAGAATTATGAAGAGATTCCCCAATGGCTCAGTGATAAAGAATCAACCTGCAATGCAGGGGACATGAGATGCATCCCTCAGTTGTGAAGATACTCTGAAGGAGGGTATGGCAATCCACTCCAGTATTCTTGCCTGAAGAATCCCATGGACAGAGGCACCTGGTGGGCTACAGCCCATAGGGTAACAAAGAGTCAGACACGATTGAAGCGACTGAACACACATGCATACAGAATTATAAAAATGGAATCACAGCATATATAGATATTGTATCTGGCTTCTTATATGTAGCATAATATTTTTAATATTCAGTTGTACTTTTTAATATATCATTAGTCTATTTTTTTGATGTGGTACTACAATTTGCTAAACTTTGCACCAGCTGACAGACATTGGATTTTCTCCAGGAATGGGCAATAACATAAAATGTATTTCATAGATAAATTTATTCTATTTGAAAGATCAAAAAATAATTTCATCAAAATCCATCCAAGCTCCTCATATTGTAAATATAGTAATATATTATCCTTAATTATTACTTACAAATGTCTTTATACGCCACTAGGTGCCAGGTTGTAAAACAGTTTTCAATAAAGTCTAAAATTGCTTCTGTTGCTAATTGGAAGCAAGATGACATCTTGTGTTGGTGTAAGCCAGCTTGGGATTTTTGAATGTCATGCAAGGACAGAGAACTGCCAATGACCTTGTTAGATGTTTCATTAATTTCCCTAAATCACTTGGATACTCCTTTGGGTTACTTTCACGTCAACTTTTGTTTAAAGTACATTACAGTGTTGTCTTTCATTGTCAGTAATTAATTGTTTTGGAATTCCGATCCCCAGAGAGGAGATTTTTTTCTGTGTTTAACTTCAATAGATCCTTTGAGAGTGTAGTAAGTAAAAAATGATAAAGTGGCAGAATATTACAAGTGGACAGAAAGAAATGTGGAATCTCTTTCTTGGGACAGTTATTTATCTCTGATTAGATGATGCCCTGAGATTTTTGTCACTTGTCCTCTTTTATTTTAGTTTAGTTCAATTTATTTTGAGGAATAACTATTTTGAGGTTGTGAATGACAGGAAATTTAAGAACAAACTTTCATATAATGCAGCTTATCTGGATTAGATGCTGGAAGTCTATTAAAGTTATTGATACCTGAGTTCTGAATTGCAAAGTGGGTATGAATTTAAGGGAATGTAGCAAATCTTTACAGAAACACAATATGTACATATTTTTTCTTTACACAAAAATCACCTAGATAATCAACATCCAGGTTAGATAATAAACTATTATTGTAAGAGCCTAAAATCATTATTAGTTTTGTTAGCATGATTCATTCTATGCACTCATGAGGGAATAATAGATACAAGAGATGCAAGAAGGTAAGTCGATGGACGTGAATCTGACTGAACTCAGAGAGTTGATGATGGACTGGGAAGCCTGGGGTGCTGCGATTCATGGGGTCACAAAGAGTCAGACATGACTGAGCGACTGAATTGAAATGAACTGAAGTCAACTATAATTTTAACAAGTACAAAATCAGAAATAGAGTCAAATATACAGTGAATCAAATTTAGGGAGTTAAACTTGACTACAGAATTTGTATGTTTAAAAAGATTTTAATGATAAGAGTCATTATGTTTTAGAGTCATATATATTTTATATATTCATAGTTGATGTATTCTATTTTAATCAGTTACATGCAAGTTTCACTTTCTTTGATTCTCTTTATGAATTAAATTTTCAGAGAAATTAAGAGGCTTTTTAGTTCCTCTTCACTTTCTGCCATAAGGGTGGTGTCATCTGCATATCTGAGGTTATTGCTATTTCTCTGAAAATTTAATTCATAAAGAGAATCAAAGAAAGTGAAACTTGCATGTAACTGATTAAAATAGAATACATCAACTATGAATATATAAAATATATATGACTCTAAAACATAATGACTCTTATCATTAAAATCTTTTTAAACATACAAATTCTGTAGTCAAGTTTAACTCCCTAAATTTGATTCACTGTATATTTGACTCTATTTCTGATTTTGTACTTGTTAAAATTATAGTTGACTTCAGTTCATTTCAATTCAGTCGCTCAGTCATGTCTGACTCTTTGTGACCCCATGAATCGCAGCACCCCAGGCTTCCCAGTCCATCATCAACTCTCTGAGTTCAGTCAGATTCACGTCCATCGACTTACCTTCTTGCATCTCTTGTATCTATTATTCCCTCATGAGTGCATAGAATGAATCATGCTAACAAAACTAATAATGATTTTAGGCTCTTACAATAATAGTTTATTATCTAACCTGGATGTTGATTATCTAGGTGATTTTTGTGTAAAGAAAAAATATGTACATATTGTGTTTCTGTAAAGATTTGCTACATTCCCTTAAATTCATACCCACTTTGCAATTCAGAACTCAGGTATCAATAACTTTAATAGACTTCCATCATCTAATCCAGATAAGCTGCATTATATGAAAGTTAGTTCTTACATTTGCTGTCATTCACAACCTCAAAATAGTTATTCCTCAAAGTAAATTGAACTAAAATAAGACAGGACAAGCGACAAAAATCTCAGGGCATCATCTAATCAGAGATAAATAACTGTTCCAAGAAAGAGATTCCACATTTCTTTCTGTTCAGTTGTAATATTCTACCATTTTATCATTTTTTACTTACTACACTCTCAAAGGATAAAAAAAATCTCTTCTCTGGGGATCAGAATTCCAAAACAACTAATTACTGACAATGAAAGACAACATTGTGATGTACTTTAGACAAAAGTTGAAGTGAAAGTAACCCAAAGGAGTATCCAAGTGATTTAGGGAAATTAATGAAATATCTAACAAGGTCATTGGCAGTTCTCTGTCCTGGCATGACATTCAAAAATCCCAAGCTGGCTTACACCAACACAAGATGTCATCTTGCTTCCAATTAGCAACAGAAGTAATTTTACACTTTATTGCAAACTATTTTATAATCTGACACCTAATGGGGTATACATGACATGTGTAAGTAATAATTAAGGATCATATATTAACATATTTACAATATGAGGAGCTTGGGATGGATTTTGATGAAATTATTTTTTAATCTTTCAAATGAACTAAATTTATCTATTAAGTGCATTTTGTGTTACTGCCCATTCCTGGAGAAAATCCAATGTCTATCAGCTGGTGAAAGGTTCAGAAAATTGTAGTATACACATCAAAAGAATAGACAAAGCACAAGTGAATATTAGAAATATTATGCTAAGTATAAGAAAACAGATACAACATCTACATATGCTGTGATTACATTTTTATAATTCTGTATGCATGTGTGTTCAGTTGCTTCAATCATGTCTGACTCTTTGTGACCCTGTGGACTGCAGCCCACTAGGCTCCTCTGTCCATGGGATTCCCAGGCAAGTATAGTGGAGTGGATTGCCAAACCCTCCTTCAGGGGATTTTCCCAACTGAGGGATGGATCTCTGCATTGCATGTGTCCCCTGCATTGCAGGTCGATTCTTTATCACTGAGGCATTGGGGAATCTCTTCACAATTCTAGAAAACACTAAAAATTAGAGACCAAAATCTGATGAATACTGTTATAGGCTGAGGGTGAGAAGTACTGACTACAAAAGTGTTTTAAGGGAACTTTTCATAGAGTGATGTGAACATTTGGTATGTTGTTTGTAGTGGTGGTTGCATGACTATAATTTTTCTTGATATTCACTAACTATACCCCCCAAAAGTTCAAATTATTTTGAAGTTAAATTATTTCTCAATGGTCTGCTGGAGGTAGCTTCTTTTTTTAGACTATTTGTAAGATTACATAGATCCACAATATCCAATGATGATAGCCTAAATCAAATCCCTTATGATTATAAAAGTGGAAATGAGAAATCAATTTAAGGGACTAGATCTGAAAAACAGAGTGCCTGGTGAACTATGAATGGAGGTCCATAACATTGTACAGGACACAGAGGTCAAGACCATCCTCGAGAAAAAGAAATGCAAAAAAGCAAAATGGCTGTCTGAGGAGGCCTTACAAATAGCTGTGAAAAAGAGAGAAGTGAAAAGCAAAGGAGAAAAGGAAAGATATAAGCATCTGAATGCAGTGTTCCAAAGAATAGCAAGAAGAGATAAGAAAGCCTTCTTCAGAGATAAATGCAAAGGAATAGAGGAAAACAACCGAATGGGAAAGACTAGAGATATCTTAAAGAAAATTAGAGGTACCAAGGGAACATTTCATGCAAAGATGGGCTCAACAAAGGACAGAAATGGTATGGACCTAACAGAAGCAGAAGATATTAAGAAGGGGTGGCAAGAATACACAGAAGAACTGTACAAAAAAGATCTTTATGACCCAGATAATCATGATGATGTAATCACTACTCTAGAGCCAGACATCCTGGAATGTGAAGTCGAGTGGGCCTTAGAAAGCATCACTATGAACAAAGCTAGTGGAGGTGATGGGAATCCTGTTGAGCTATCTCAAATCCTGAAAGGTGATGCTGTGAAATTGCTGCACTCAATATGCCAGCAAATTTGGAAAAACTCAGCAGTGGCCACAGGACTGGAAAAGGTCAATTTTCATTCCAATCCCAAAGAAAGGGAAAGCCAAAGATTGCTGAAACTACTGCACAGTTGCACTCACTCACATGCTAGAAAAGTAATGCTCAGAATTTTCCAAGCCAGGTTTCAGTGATACATGAACCATGAACTTCCAGATGCTTAAGCTGGTTTTAGAAAAGGTAGAGGAACCAGAGATCACATTGCCAACATCCACTTAATCATCAAAACAGCAAGAGAGCTCCAGAAAAACATCTATTTCTGCTTTCTTGACTATGCCTAAGCCTTTGACTGTATGGATCACAAACTGTGGAAAATTCTGAAAGAGATGGGAATACCAGATCAACTGACCTGCCTCTTGAGAAACTTATGAGCATGTCTGGAAGCAACAGTTAGAACTGGACATGAAATAACAGACTGGTTCAAAATAGGACAAGGAGTACGTCAAGGCTGTATATTGTTACCCTGCTTATTTAACTTATATGCAGAGTACATCATGAGAAACGCTGGGTTGGAAGAAGCACAAGCTGAAATCAAGATTACTGGGAAAAATATCAATAACCTCAGATATGCAGATGACACCAGCCTTATGACAGAAAGTGAAGAGGAACTAAAAAGTCTCTTGATGAAAGTGAAAGAGGAGAGCAAAAAGGTTGGTGTAAAGCTCAACATTCAGAAAATGAAGATCATGGCATCTGGTCCCATCACTTCATGAGAAATAGATGGGGAAACAGTGGAAACAGTGTCGGACTTTATTTTTCTGGGCTCCAAAATCACTGCGGATGGTGACTGCAGCCATGAAATTAAAGGACGCTTACTCCTTGGAAGGAAGGTTATTACCAACATAGATAGCATATTCAAAAGTAGAGACATTCCTTTGCCAAAAAACGTCGGTCTAATCAAGGCTATGGTTTTTCCTGTGGTCATGTATGGATGTGAGAGTTGGTCTGTGAAGAAAGCTGAGTGCCATAGAATTGATACTTTTGAACTTTGGTATTGGAGAAGACTCTTGAGAGTCCCTTGGACTGCAAGGAGATTCAACCAGTCCATCCTAAAGATCAGTCCTGGATGTTCACTGGAGAGACTGATGTAAAGCTGAAACTCCAATACTTTTGCAACCTCATGTGAAGAGTTGACTTACTGGAAAAGACTGATGCTGGGAGGGATTGGGGGCAGGAGGAGAAGGGTACGACCAAGGATAAGATGGCTGGATGGCATCACTGAGTCGATGGACATGAGTGTCTGGAGCCACGCTAGGCATTACTGGCAAAATGGAGGCACAGCCTCAACCCTCTCTCTTCATCTTGCAGGCACAGTCCCAGGATGAAGGAGTTAACCCTTGTGATTCTGACTTGTTCTTTCCTTTCTTCGGTTGAGTTAGCTGGAAAAAATGTTAAGATGCTTGAGAGAAGCATGAGAAAGCACAAAGCCTTCTACAGATGTGCCCAGAAAAAAATCTATAAAATAACCATTGACATTTGTTCAAGGATCTTTACAATGAATATTCCAGGATAAGCATGTATCCGTAGCTTGAGGCCATGGGAAGGATTGTTATTTGAGTCCTATCTGTGAGGGAAATATTTATGGCAAAAGAAGTTTGCTACATTTAGGGTTTAGGAATAATTAAGAATATCTAGAAGCCTTTTTAGAAGATAGTGATCTTAATATGCTAGATGCAAACAGGATTTAGAAAGCTAAGAAATAAACTGAGAAACATGACATGAGTTACAATGTAATCACAAGTTAAGTACAGGACACGATAGTAAAGGGAATTCTAAGCATGGATGGCTGTGACCTGGTGCACTAAGCACAGCAGAGAGGAGTTACCCCATATTCAAGGTCAGGGGCAGCAGCCAAGAGTGCCAGGCTGCAACAGTGCAGGAATGGCAGAGAGGAGCTGCCCAAGTCCGAGGTCAAGGGTGGCAGCAGGGAGGCGATACCCCATTTCCAAGGTCAAGGGCAGTGGCCGAGAGGAGCTACCCCACATCCTAGGACAGCAGAGGCCGGGAGAAGCCACCTCGTGCCCGAGACCAGGGGCGGTGGCCGGGAGAACCAACCCGAGGAGCCATGGCTGCACAGGCGCAGGATGGCCTAGAGGAGCTATCCGACGTTGAAGGTCAGGAAGGGTGGTGGTAAGGAGATGCCGCTT